>JARYGA010002753.1:0-55557 GCA_030545235.1 Helianthus tuberosus
TCGGATTATTATTTTACGGCAAGACTGAAATAGAGCCATTTGACTAACGTATTACATCTTTCAACTTCTACACTTATTCTAAGTATTTATCTAATCAAGAAACTCGTTTCCAAACAACCTTTAAGGGTTGTTTGTTCAATTTAGCCTACAAGGGCGTTTTGGTCAATTTTGATCCTTCTTTTATGACAAAGGACTTTCAGATACTTGTTTGACCCAAAATTTCCGGTCTTTTAACTATGACCATGTTTAGAAACCATTATGTTTCTAAGACACTACATTTATGACTTCAATTATTCGGTTTATCTTTAAGATAACCAAATATCTAATTTGACCTTGTTTAACTCTTAGAAAACCTCAAATTCTACATGATGAGTTGAATCATTACACAAACCTGGCTCGGATCAATGTATTGACCCGTTACGATACCTTGCCTTAGTGGCGCTAAGTAATAGCAATGTCACCATTCAATAGATATTTATTCCTGTAATCAAGCAACTCGACAATACATTAGCCGATATTGTCAAAGGGTGATATTTTCACCTTTTGACCCGTTTGGTCTTATATGACCGTTTACTTTTACGAGATGGATTTATTATCATCTCGTCTACATGACTTGTACCGGTTTACACTGTACGGTCAATTTACTTATAAATCTATTTCTTGATTATTTTGACCCCTTTATATGTTACGCCGTAAAGTGTCCTACAAAACTAACGGTTATCGTCAACGAGTGACTACATTGCCGTTTTACCCTTATTAATTGTATTGATTTACCTTATAAGGTAAATCATTCAAAACTCGTTATTTATTAGTCATCACAGGACTAAATGACCTTATTAGCTCTTTTTAACCATTCAACATGGTTTATCATTATTGTCTTTTGTTCCGAACCTCACATGTCGGGTCGAAACATCATAAGTCAAATGTGACTTTTGATTATTCAAAATTTATAAAACCCATAAATATCAAATAAAAGGTGTAAGTTTTAACTTACCTCACATCCAAATTACGCTTTTCTTTTCTCACTTGCTTCGATCGACCCGCTTGCTCCCCAAGCTTCACCTAGCTTGTTAAGCGCCAACTATCATTCATTATTCACAAGGTTGTTAGATTAGTCATTCTAAATCATGACTTTCACACCTTATGAATCTTTGACTACTTTTCTTATTGAACTAAATCATAAATCATGAGTTTAAATTCTTGTGTCAAGACCCACTTCAAATCAAGTATGAACTCTTAACAAATCCCCATTTTGTTCAAGTAGTTCTTTCATACAAGTTAGTATGGTGTTTATAAATACCAATACAACATCAATTTGATCAAATCATCCAAAAACCCATTTTTCACGTAATTAGTCAAATAAGGCAATTACGCGTTTCATTCGTAATTTCAACATTTAAACATTCACTTAGGCATTTTAGCAAACACCTTGTGGGCATATTCTATAAAATCAACAATCTATTTTCATAACTAGTTATTTACCCCAAGTTTTAACATCATTCATAAGTTCTTATGTCTAGCATGCATCACAACACCTAGACTTACTTTATGGAAATCAAATAACACCAAATTGATGATCATAAATCTAGTGTTCATCATCTTCCTACAAGACCCACTTAACACCTAAATGGGTGATTCTCAATTTCACATGCATGAACATTAATGCATCAAATTATTTATTAGGGTTCATTCTTAAAACCCTGAATTTATCATAATTTCATTCAAACATCAATCAACCAAGTTCAGATTTCGATTTCACAAGTTTATCAAGAATTTGAGATGAAACCAAATTGTGAATTTTGACATACCTTGTGATCCCTTCACTGAAGTGATCACTAATTTGTGCTTGAATTTCGATTTGGGTTTGATTTGCCCTTCCAATTTCTTGATTTTGTGCTTGTTAGGGTTTTTGAGCTCAAGAGTTCTTGGCTCCTGTGAATATCTCGACCAGAACACACACTTAAAGTGTGTGTTTTGGTGTTTAACTTTTTGTTTTAATAAAACAAGTTTCCCACTTGGCAATATTAGTCCCTCATGTTTTATTTTGATAAAATGAAGCTATAACTCACCATTAGTTACTTAATCACATGCTACTAACTAGGTTAATTATTCCTAGTTACTTTAACGGGTTCGGGAAATTATAACCCGTTATGTTTTATGTCCCGTTAATTTGGGCTTTTTATATACTTTGTTTTCTCAAAGTATTTATTTTCCTTTTTAATTAATATTAGGTTTATTTATTTAAGTCCTAATATTTACCGGGTTAAATTTAACCACTAACGGTATTTTACCCGTTCATCACTATTAACGAGGTTTGATTACTAAACCCGTTTTCGGGGTGTTACAAAATCATACGGATTATGGATATCAGGCCCCTGGCCAAGATCCATATCTTGAGGCAGCTCAGTTTAATGCACTTTACCCTTCACCCTTTCCTCCAACATACCCAACAGGGTATCCAGTGCATGGGTATCAATACCCTCCTTACCAACAGCAACCCCACCTTCACAAATGCAAACACAGGAAATTTTGCACAGGTTGGATCCGGTTGAACACAAAGCGGAGGTATGCGAGAAAAAACATAACAAATTTCTTAAGGGCCTCGCGAACTTCATAAAAGGAAAAAAGAAGTAGAAATTTGTTTATTTTATTTTGTATTGTATTTTCAATCAAGTCCCTGCGAGGACATTTTATTTCGGTACTTGGTCCCTGCGTGGACTTATTTTCTTTTCTGTAGTCCCTATGTGGACAGTTTGTTATTTCAAGACCCGTTTAGGGCATATCTTGTAATCGATTAGTATTTTAATGAAATCTCTTTTGAAAAATTTTTATATGTATTTTATTACATCGTTTTGCCAATATCATTTCAATTTACAATTGATCTGCCGAAAGAAATTCCAAAAGAAATTCTTAAAGGTATAACCTAGCCAATATTAATGGCTGTGATGGTACAACCTTTTTAAGACAATAATTCCCTGTTAACATCTAAAAACATGTTAACATTCCTGGCTGTGTGACTTAAGAGACCACACTAGCTTCCGAATGTACTTGGATCTTTCCAAGTCACTATCATAGCCTATATGATCAATGTGAATCCTAGCTATTGAACATCAATATGGTGTATACACTAAAACATCCAATTGAGATGTATGCCTTTGGGCGAAGGTGTATTCATGACAGTGATAGTTTATTTTATAAACTTCTGTCAGAGGGGCGATGAACTAATGCTCGACCCTTAAAGATCACCGTTCCAAAAGATCATGATTTAAACATCCTTATGGCAAGGCCTTTTGTGCCATCTAGATGTCCTTCGAGACGAGCCTTGTGCTATATGAAAATGTCTCTATGACATCGGCAGTTGTGACTTATGTCCCCTGTCTAATAAATATACAGGATCATATCCCATTGATTGCTTAATGGTTCAATTGTAGCCTAGGCAAATGTTAATTTGTTATTTAAATGGTCTATATGGTTTAATAATACCATGGCCATCTAATCATCAATACGATGATTCATTTTTTTATAATCTAAATAAATCATTAATGTTTGATTTAGTACCCAAGTCATGGATGGCTCTAACGAAGCAAACAGTCATCCGAGAGAAGGGAACAATAATGAAGCAAGGATAAATCTTACAAATGCTGAATTACAAGCAATGATTGACACAGCAGTTGCTCAAGCTATGGATAAAATATTCAAAGAACCGAGTCATGTTCGGTCCAAAACTCATACAAAACCCTTATCACATTCACATGCTTCGAAAAAGGATGAATCTCAGCATTCATCCAACCAGAGATCTGAATCTCAGAAGGTTGTGTTGAATCAGACTCCCAAGTACAACAAAGGTTGTACCTACAAATACTTCGTCTCATGTAAGCCAAGAGACTTCACAGGAGCAAAGGGAGTAATAGATTGTATGAAGTGGTTAGATGAAATGGAAACGGTGATTGATATTAGTGGATGCGCAAAGGAGGACATCGTTAAGTTTGTATCTCAGTCCTTCAAGGGTGACGCCCTAACATGGTGGAAAGCCTTGGTGCAATCCACTGGGAAGGTTTCTCTGTATAACCTTTCCTGGAACAAATTTGTTGATCTTATGAAGGACACTTACTGTCCTCAACATGAAGTGGAAAGGATAGAGACTGACTTCCTCACTCTGGTGATGAAGGATTTGGATTACAGGTCTTATGTGACCAGTTTCAACTCCATGTCGAGACTTGTACCGTATTTGGTCACCCCTGAACCCAAACGCATTGAGCGTTTTATCGGTGGTTTAGCCTGTCACACCCCGACCACGTAAAACAACAAGACGTGGCGGAAACGTCGGGGAATGCTGTAACAGAATTATTGTTTCATAACCATGGCATAAATAATTTCGTTTTATTGAATAAATGAACTCATTGTTTTAATACAATCAAATAAGTACAACTATTATCTTTCAAGTTTTAAAGTCGTTAAGGCACGAGTCCATCCTAAGTGTAGCGTGTATCAACAATCATCACAAGACAGCACCTGAAACATGTGTAAAAATAGGTACGTCAGCATAAAAATGCCTGTGAGATACATAGGTTTTGTGAAAATAGGATTCATGACTTCTAAGTTTAGAAAATGTTGTTTAACAAAAGTCAGTCATGATCCTTGTAAAATGTTCTGTTTTGTAAATTGTTTGAAAACAATAAGTTCAGATGATATGTATAAATAAGAGAATAATGTATGGTTAAGTGAATAACCATGTAAAATGGGTTTGTATTGAATGTATTGTTCGAAAAACAATATTTTGATAAAAAGGCTTATAGTATATGTGAAAATATACTTTGGATTTTAGGAGAATCGAATGAGTAATATATTAAAATATCAGTTCCAATATCGTTGACCCAAATGTACTAAATAACGCCACGGTATGTAATGCAATGAAAACACTTATATATAAGAAGTACCAGCGGCGTATCTACCATGTTTTCATCACATTACACCCGTCCCGTTATCTAAACACTAACCAAAACCCAATCGTTAGATAGATAGTACATTAAATATACCTTAGTTGTTTAAAATAATAGTTTGAAGTAGTATATTACAAGTATACTTCGGATTTATAAATAACATATTAAACTATGTTTTGGTTTCATAAATAACATATCAAAATATGCCTTGGATGTGATAAATAACATATTAAACTATGTTTTGGTTTTGTAAATAACATATCAAAATATGCCTTGGATGTGATAAATAACATATTAAACTATGTTTTGGTTTTGTAAATAACATATCAAAATATGCTTTGGATGATTAACAAAATATATGTTGGTTTTGTACAATACCACACATGAGAGTATATCAAACTATACTTTTGGGAGTATATCAAAATATACTTTAAAAGTGTGATTTAAGAATTCATTCAGACCTAGTGCATCAAACTACACCTTTGAGACTATAAGGATACCACAAAGGCAATCCCTATTTGGATGGAGAAATAAATTGGTTTCAGACATTCCATGACAACAGGAATGGGGTGTCTAATCCTATAGCGCTATATCATACTACCAATAGGCCTGGTGAACATAAAATAAGTACAATTCAACATTTTATTTTATGTTCTTTGAGAAATCAGTGTTTAAACCATAGATAGTCATTTAGTTTGTCAAATGATAAGTAATAACATGTATAGTCAATTATACTTTGAAATCATGAAAATAACACATAGGTACACATGCTTCACCCCAAAACAGTTGAAAGTTGTAAAATAGGGGAACTATGTACTCACTTGAGATTGCTTAGAAGTCTTAGGATAACCACCAAGCAATGCTAGAGATCACGGAAATCAAACGGCACCTAATATAGGTAACTATGTTAATAAACCGGACCTATACCGGAAGATCGGATAGAATGAGGGCTCGTAAACCAAATGAGTGTGGGAGCTCATGTAATATGGTTTAACAAAGCCTACATACTACAATTAAACCTAACCTAAGTGCTTACGACCCATTACGACCCGTTTAGGTAGGTTATGCTACTTTAACGCGTCGTTTGCGTGAAACGCGTTCGAACCGCCTAACTAGTCCTATGACAAGTAGAATATGCCTTAACATGTCTAATATTGTTGCCAAATCAGTTTAGATATCAAAAGTTATGTTACATATGTTTAAAATGACTTTTGGCGTCAAAGGGGTATTTTGGTAATTTACCTAAGGCATATAAACTACCTATCATACAACTAACTAAACGTCGTGACCATAAGGTATAACCTCGGAAGGTTATTCCCTATATACTATGGTCACCTAATGTATTTGGTCGGATCCTAATGATCGACCAAATGGGTCGGGTTCGAAAGTATAAGCGATTGTTTAGATCGCTTACCTTACGACCCTATATAAGCACTAAACTAAAAGTGACGAGCTAAGCATGTTAAAACATGCTTAACTAAGTTTAGAAAACAGGTTTGGTATCAAAACAAATGGTTTTGATACCTAAGAGTAGTTTGGTTACAAAATACGCAAGAATACGCATTTTGGCCGAAACTACGACTCGTCACTGAGCCTAGATAACGTGGTAATCAGTAGGTATAGTCACTAGGGACTATAGCCATCGTGATCACGCTCACGTTATGAAGTTCAAACGAACTTCGCATTGACCATAACCTGGTCAATGCAGAAAGTCAAACAAAGTTTGACTTTAACGCTAAAACGAATGAAAGAACGAAAGAACACTTACAAAGGGTCCCCGCAAGCTAATCTCGATCCAAGTAGCTCAGGTATGAAGTAATGGCTTCAACTTAGAGCTTTTAGATCAGATTTGTGGGTTTTTGGAGTTGGGATGGAGGGTATTTATAGTGTTTGGACCACCGTTAGGATCGTTCCTCGAATACCGAGCTTTGATCACATCCCTACACTTGTTGCAAACTTGTGGTAACTCAAAATGGCCCCCAACATCAGGGATTGACATGTGGCATTGGCCTTTGGAGTGAATAAGAGCTGCTAACAGTTGTTAAAACAACTTTTGCTGTTCTGAAGGGGCCTCGCGTGATGCCTAGGGGGCTAGGTGTCACGCCTAGGTCCTTCTGATCAGCAACCAGTTTCCAAAGTTTCCATTTCAGTCCCCGTTGTGTATTAAGGCCATTTCCGACATGTTTAAGGATCGTTAAGTCAAATTTAAGGCCCTAAAATGATGCCTAAACATTGTGGACATGAAACATGCTCAAAAATATCCCGGATGTCGGTTCGTTTGGTCGTACGATCGCGATGTTCGCTTAATTACGACGACATGCGCATAAGCGCGAAAAACGATCCAAATTGCGTGATGAATGGATTTTTCTTATGCCAAACACTAAAATAAAATATTTTAGTTCTTATATAAATTTTTGGATGTCCGGATGTATTCAGAACGTAAGTTATGCGTGAAAGTGCAAACTTATGCACTTTTTGACGCTTTTAGTCCCTGAATGACCCAAAAGTTTATTTTAGCACACCGAACCCCGCAAAGCCTATTTCTAAGCTATATAAAGGATATTTAAGGTGTGCCTAACTTATGGTCATGTTCCGAAATGTTCGTTACAGTTCAAATTGGCATACTTTCGCAGTTTGTCAAGTTTAGTCCCTGTAAGCGAATTAACTTGTTTTTGCCATACCAAAGCTTTCAAAACTTATTTCTAAGTTATGTAAAGGTTATTTAAGATATGTTAAACCTCTTTCACTATTCCGGAGTGTTCGTTGCATTAAACTGGTTATATTTACGCATCGGTGCGCGTATAACCTTCCAGAAAGCGAATTAGAGCCCGAAATTGAACAAGAATTGATATGTGCAAACGATACACATAATTTTACAAATCCCAATTATGAAATACAATATTTCATTGGTTTGGTATTTGTCTGATGTTTGAAGTGACACAGGTGTCACATAGCCCCAGAGGTTAAAGGAAATGTCAAGGCTTCTAAGCCTGCTACCTATAGATCTGTTGTTGATCTATCTTTGTCCCTTACTCTCAATGTTGAAAGGAGTAGGGCAAAGAAAACCACCAAAGAGGGGAAGAGAAAAAGGGAGGATGATCAGTCCCAGCACTCAAACAAAAAGAAGAAAGGAAACTCTGGTTTCAAAAAGGGGCAGTCGGATGACAAGCCCAGATGTAAGACGTGTAACAAGAGGCACTTTGGAAAGTGCAACCAGGACCCACAAGCTAAACCTTGTGGGATTTGCAAGAAGAAAGGGCACAAGACTGTGGAGTGCCGAAACATCAAGGTTGCGACCTGCTATGGTTGCAACGAAAAGGGGCACATTAAGACTAATTGCCCTAAGAATGCTAAGAAGCCTGAAGAGGCAAAGAAGACCAATGCATGGGTCTTTCAGATGAACGCCAGGGAGGCGGTGAACGACAACAATGTTATAAGATGTACCTTCCTCATTAATGATATTTATGCTAGAGTTTTATTTGATTCAGGTGCTGATAAGTCGTTTGTAGACCATAAGTTTAGTAAGTTACTGAATCTGCCTATTAAAACTCTAGACATAAAATATGAGGTAGAACTCGCAGATGGTACCTTAGAAACTGCTTCAACTCTTCTTGATGGATGCGTTATATCTATTAAGAATCATTCTATCCCGCTATCCCTTTTGCCAATGAAATTGGCTAGGTTTGATGTAGTTTTAGGCATGGATTGGTTATCGCATAACCAAGCCCAAATTACCTGCGATAAAAAACTAGTTAACATCAAAACCCCTGCTAGTGAATCCATCACTATTCAAGGAGATACACAATATGGTGTAACACCCAAAAATGGGCTTGGTAATTTAGAACCCGGTTAAGATAAAGGAATGGGTAAAGTACCGTTTGTAGTAAAAGTGAACCCATAAATAAAATAACTAGGAATAAACTAGCCTAGTGGTGTCATGTATATAAGTAATAAGATGATGAGTTTTTTTAGTCCCGTATGCAATCAAAACGAAATCAGAGGGACCAAAACCGTTAAGATGCAAAGATGGGTTTTATTTATGAAAGATAACACACAAACAACACACACTTTGTGTGTGTTCTAGATCGAACAGGAGCTCCATGAGCTCAAGAAACCCTAAGCATGAAGAATCATCAAATTGAAGGGTGAATCGAGGTCTAAATTCATGAATAAACACGGATTAATGATCACCTTCACAAGGGAATCGTAAGGTATGTCTTAAACGTTAGATTGGTGATCTTTCACGAAGTGGGTTATATTGTAAATCGCAAATTCGTATGAAATTGAGTATGAGTATGTGTTAGAATCATCATATAGAACATGGAATATGCATGGTTTAGGTTAATTTGATGTTTAAGGGTGAAACCCGTTGGTTATAGTGAAGATGATGGTATGGGTAAATCATCTATGTCTAAATTCTTGCTTAATATTGATGTATTTGATATGTATGGTAGATTCTTGTTAGAGGAATTGAAAGAAATGTGATACTAGTATGTTTGATGTTATGCATGAATGAGTCATGTTGATTAGAAGGATAATTTGATGAATTATGTATGAGATTAGAAGAATATGAATGAATTGGTTATACACTATGCTTAGGAGGTAGTATACACGCTAAGTGTATGATGAAATGTATATAGTGATGTCCGTATAGGCTATTATGATGTTACGGGTATATATAATGATAAGTCGAAAGTTAAATTAAATGAATGACTTCTAAAAGTCAACTGTGTATAAGAAGAATGGTTAGACGTGTTGTCATAATTGTAAGATTAAAGTAAGTTATACGGTGCGTGTTAGACGTATGTGTGTTTAATGCGATGACATGATGGATTACATGAGTTTGAAATGATATGAATTTGGTTACATGTATTATGCTAGTTAGAAGTTACTAATGAAAGTTAAATGTGAATTATGCGATCGATATGATCGTTAACATGTACCATTGTGTATGATAATAAGAATGTGATTTCGATGACATAGAAGTATAGGAATCATGTCGAGACGGAATCAAGCACGGAAGGCTAACGGGTCAAGAAGTGGCGAGGAAACGGATATGAACACGGATGCATGAGGTAAGTGATTTACGTAATCACTTCTTAGTTGTTTATGTAAAGTTATGTGCGACTTAATTACGTATGATAATTGAGGTCAAATAGGAATGAGTTGTATGAAATCGAAGAATTTCGCTAAGTAAATCAAATGGTTCAAAATGAGGTTTTATTGCATACCGGAAAGGTTGCATAAGTAACGACTTCGGTATGATAACCGGGTAATGGATAAAATTGTACGTAAGCATGCTAACCGAGAAACAGTGACGCGGGTTAATGGGCAAGAGGTTCGGTAGTAAATCATAAGAAAAATGAATAAACAATTTCATAGATGGAAATTGTACTATTTAATGTTAAATTACGTAATAATGAATGAATTTAACGAATACCGGGTATCTGGTGCGTAAACCCCAAGTATGACACTCCGGATAGTGTAAAAGTATTATGGTCATAAGGTTCATGTAAGTTTTAGGTTAAAAGGAATGAGTTATTCGATAAAAACATGAACGGGTCGAATAAATCGTAAATGAATAATAAGCCGATAGTACGTAAGATAAGAATTTCCTTAATCCGGATATGGGATTTCAAGTTCACATGATTGAATGTCAAATTACGAGCATGTAGGAAGAAACAGGAGGTTAAACGGTTCAAAAGTTATGCGCGTTTTAGTGCGTTCGGACGACGAAACGGATCTGCAGAAAAATGGAGAAACCAGGGGCCGTCGCCAACGCCATGCGCAAATGTCGTTTTTCTCCGACGCCCTAATACACTGTCTATGCGATGTTAACCGACGCAAGGAAGCGCACGGTCGTGCGCGTGGGCCGCATGGTCGTGCGATTCCGAGTAAATCATTGCACTGGCTTGTGCACTGCCAGTGCTCCTGACGTCATAGGTTCTGCACGGTCGTGCGGTTGGGACGCACGACCATGCGACAGCTGCAAGTTCATCTGAATGTGCAAAATTCATCCGAAATCAGTCCCGTAACCTATAAGGAGTCCCAAAATGTATTCTAAACTCAAAGAAGAGTGTTTATGAGATGCGATGAGTGTGTACGCAAGCATAAAATGGAATGAAATTGTAACACCCTGGTTGCTATTTAACGGTTTTACATGTAAATACCAACAATTAGATATGTAGTTAAGACTACACATACTATAAAAATATGGATTTATTAAAACTTTTACAAATCATAAGTTATTCAACATAACGTGATCAGATTCGTCGTTTAAAATTTATGACGAGGCAATGTGCGGAAGCATGTATCTTTATCGTGTTCGGTTCTTCGTTGAGCTTGATCGTCTTCCGGCATCCATAAAGTACCTACATTTCATAAACATGAAATGCTTTAGTCATACGGGGTTTAAAACGTATCTAAACGAGTCCGGGAAACTTGATTAAAAATACATTTTTGTACAGGGTCCACCGTAAATTACGGTGGGTACCGTAATTTACGGTAGTCCCTGTCTTATTATGTTCCCACCGTAAATCAGTAGAGAACTGGCGTAACGTTTTCAGGCCCCACCGTAACTTACGGTGGCCCTTGTATCAGATTCTTCCATTTTGGCGTTTTTGACACGAAAACTTTCGTATCTTTCAATCCTCTTGTCCGTTTGACCTACCGTTTCTTCCTACGTGATTGTAATTTGATTCTCCATCATATGGAGTTAAAATCCGACATCCGACTTAATAAATTTTGAAACGTTCATGGCTTCGGCTTATTACCTTTTTACAAAATTTTGACCCGTTTACGCATTTTATCAAACAAACGTATTTGTTCGATTCCTATATCACATACACTTCTTCAAATTAATGTTATCTACCATTTTAGGTTCTAATCATAGGTTTATTACACAATTTAAACCCGTTTTCACTCGTATGCTTATTTTGACCCGTTAAGGGTATTTAAGCACTTTGAAGCTTGAAATCGCTTTCATTCATTTCTAGTATCTTATTCCTACATTTCTTATCAAGTAATCTTCCACCACAACTATATGTGCACTGGATTTAATGTTGATATCTATATGTTCCGAGCTTTTACCCCTTGGATTATCTTTTTACGGCAAAGACTCATATAAAGTCTTTCGACCCAAGAATTTACATCTTTCACTACCTATACTCATTCTAAGTATTTATTTAATCATAAAACTTGTTTCCGAACCACCTTTAAGGGTCTTTCGTTCGAATTAGCTTACAAGGGTAGTTTGGTAAATTTTCGTCCTTCTTTCACTTCAAGGACCTTTAAATACTTGTTTTACTCAAAATCTGACCTTTTAACTATAGTTCTTGTTTGTAAACCCATGTGCTTCTAAAACACTATAATCATAACTCAATTTATTCGGTTTATCTAAAAGATAACCGAATATCGATATTTTAATCTTGTCTAACTCTTATAGAACTCCAAATTCTACATGATGAGTGTTGTTATTATACATACCTGGCTCGGATCAATATATTGACCCGTTTCAATACCTTGCCTTAGTGGCTGCTAAGTGATAGCGCTGTAAACATCCATGTGTTATTTATTCCCTAAAATCATACAACTCGACAACCCATTAGTCGATATTGTCAAAGGGTGATAATTTCACCTTTTGACCCATTTGGTCTAAATGACCAATTATATTAGCGAGATGACATTTATTACCACCTCGTATATATGACTCGCTCCGATTTACACCGTGCGGTCATTTTACTTATAATTCCATTTCTTAACACTTTTTGGCCAATTATGGCTTACGTCATAATTGTCTTTCAAAACTAATGGTTATGGTCAACGTGTGACCAAATTACCATTTTGCCCTTATTGGTTATTATGATTTACCTTATATGGTAACCATTAAAAGTACACGTTTCATTTGTCATAATATGATCGAATTACCGATTTAACTCATTTTTAGCCATTACTATGGTTTCTCATCATATTTGATTATCTTGTTCCGTACGACTACACGCCGGAACACCATATCTCAATTAGGTATTTGTCTTTTTCGTAATTAACACGACAAAAGGATATTCTAAAATATATGACTAGTGTAAGATATACCTACCTTCCATCCGAATTACGCTTTTCCTTCATACTTGCTCCGTTTGACCCGCTTCCTTTCCAAGCCTCCACCTAGCTTGTCAAGCGTCAAACTATCATTGTAATTGAAATTGTAAGACGGTTAGGTTAGTCATAATCATTTACGACTATTCCATCCTACGCTTCTTATATCGAATTTATCATTCGATCATATACTTGGTCGATTTGACTTTTTAAAGTCAATCGACTTATCAACTTATTCAATGCACATTTGGTTTATTGAATTTCACTTAGGCATTTCATCCGAACTCTTAACGAAATCAAATTTTACACACTAACTACTAGGTAACATAATTTCAAGCATCTATATCACAATCTTAACATCAATTCTTTTATATCATACAAAAACCCATTTAGTGAGAAGTATGATCTTGTACCCAATTTCATGGTTTACTCAAACACCTTCTATTCGTTATCATGCATGTTGATTCTAAGCATATCTATATCATCTATTTCATCATAACATCAAAACCCACTTATCTAAGTGTATTAATTCACCAAAATCATCAATCCATAGCATGTTATGTATGATTTTCACTTAGGGTTTCGTTCCTAAGCAAGTATACATCACTAATCTAGCCATAGATTCTCTAATCCATGCCTAATTCGCGATTAGGATGATTATCAAATTCTTACAACTTCACCAAACATCAAGATTTTACATACCTTATGATCCTCTTGTTCGGGTGATCATTAATTCACGTTCGGTTGTGAATTTGGGCTTCATTTGATCCTTCAATTTGATGGATTTGTTGAAGGTTAGGGTTTGGCTCCATGGGGAGCTTCCCCTGGTCGATCTCCACACACACCCTTAGTGTGTGTATTGTGTGTTATTACTTGTTTTAATTAAAACAAGTTTCCCATTTGGCAAGTATTAGTCCCTCATGTTTTATTTTGATCAATTGAAGCTACAACTTACCATTTATCACTTAGCCACATACTAGTAACTAGGTTAATTATCCCTAGTTAACTTAATAGGTTCGGGAAGTTATAACCCGTTATATTTTAAGCCCCGTTAACTCGGGCTTTTCATAACTTTATTTTCTCTTGAAAGTTCTTATTCGCTTTTTGATTAATATTATGATTATTTATTTAAATCCTAATATTTACTGGGTTACTTTTACCACTAACGGTACTTTACCCGTCTTTTAGTATTAACGGGGTTTGATTACCAAACCCGTTTTCGGGGTGTTACAGAAATAAGTATAGAGGCATATGTAAGTATAAGTATGGATTTACCTACATGATTAGTGAAAGGGAATCCATGGGCAAACGCGTCTAGGAATGTATGTATGTGAGTAGGTATGTATGTATGTATGTATGTATGTATGTATGTATGTATGTATGTATGTATGTATGTATGTATGTATGTATGTATGTGAGTAGGTATGTATGTAGTTATGTATGTATGTATGTATGTAAGTACGTATGTGAAGACGTAATCATGTATGTATGTAAGTAGATGCGTATGTAAGCAAGTAAAGGTATGTATGTATGTATGTAGTTATGTATGTATGTAGTTATGTATGTATTGTATACGTGGTTTCAATACATTTAAGTATTGACGTTATTAACAGTGTGCCTCGAGAATGAAATGTAATGCAGGTACATTATTGAAGTTTCGCCAAAGATTAGACACCCGGATGAAATGATTAAATCTAGAAAGATAACGGGATGGAAAGTATATGTGGATAGAACGTAACGAGACTACATGATTAAGAATCTTGTTTGTATATAATGTATGCTAATGTTGCGAATGTATGTGGTGAGTGCAAGTTGTACGAATCACATATTATCATCACGAGGAGTAGCGATCAAAGACCGAGTCACAAGATAGATTGTACGGGAATGCTTGAGTATGTAATTTGATAAACATTAGTTATGCTTTTATTTTATTAAATGAGTACGAAGGATGCATATATTGTAAAAGAGTTATTTTAAAATGAACTTTCAAGTAAGTCAAAACGTTTATAATGAAAGAAATTTTATGGTACGTATTTCCAGTGCGTCGTTTCAGTTAAAGTCTGTTAGGGTCTTACAAGTTGGTATCAGAGCCCGGTTTGAGAGAATCAAGTACGAGAGGATAGGTACTTGAACTCAAACCTGTGTGCTCTTGAGATAAGGAACCCGTACAATCCATGACTCGATCAAGATCTAAAGGTAGAAATGGAATGAAAGCATGTATGTATGCATTCATATGAAGAAACTAACGGTTATGTTATGTGTAAGGTAAGCATAACTACTTGGAAAGGATGATCCGTGAATGCGGTCTAGGACCGGCATCAAGGCAAGTGATAAGACAAATTGACCCCAGGTACGTAAATTTAACATGTGGGCGTATGAAGTGGTATAATTAAGCAAGTGAAAGAAAATTTTAAATGAAGTTTTGAAAATGTTACACGTGCTGAAACTTAATTCTTCGGACATAAGGTGGCGATTACACGAAGACACAAAACTAGTAGGTGGATTGTGTACCTGGCCAGTACACAAGAAACGTATGACGTTCGTGAGACCGTGATAATTGTTACATGTATGTCCGTTAGAATTAGGTGGTAGGTGGACGTGAGGGTAAAGAGAAATGTAAGACTTTCAGGAATGAAAGTATGAATGATATGTTAGAATCCACGGGACGGATTCGAAACATGAAAAGAATGAAAGTATGAATGATGTCTTAGAATTCGCGAGACGGATTCGAAGCATGAAAGGAATGAAGTATAAATGACCTGTTTGAATCCACGAGACGGATTCAAGGAATGAAAGGCATGAATGGAATGTTTGAATCTGCAAGACGGATTCAAGGAATGAAATGCAGAAAATGATATGTTTGAATCTGTGAGACAGATTCAACACATGTAATGAATGAAAGATGCGAATGGAAGATGTAAATGAAATGTTTGAATCTGCGAGATGGATTCAAAACATAGAAGTAATGGAAAAATATGAATGATATGTATGAAGCCGCTAGGCGAATTTAAAACATAGAAATAATGAAAGGTATGGATGTTACGTTCGAATCCGCGAGGCAGATTTAAGATATAAAAAAAAGATGGAATTAATCCACATCAGAATGTGTCGATAGTTTGACAATGGTTGAGTTAAACGAGTCATATGAGTAGGTGCAAGGTAAATGACCAAAAGAACGATCGTAATTGGCACGCAAAACTAAATTCTAAAACGAAAGGAATAAGTTTTGATCAATTTATGTATTAAATGTGTTAGTAATCGACTCTTAGGAGTCAGAATGAATGACGGGCTACGACTCGGACAATGATTTAAGTATGAACAAGAAGGGTACGTTTATCAAGAATACCGAAATTGTGACACCTGTGTCACTGCACCCATCAAACAAATACCAAATCAATGAAATATTGTGTTTCATACTTGGGATTTGTAAAAATATGTGTATCGTTTGCACATATCAATTCTTGTTCGATTTCGAGCTTTAAATCGCTTTCTGGAAGGTTATACGCGATCTGATGCGTACATATAACCAGTTTAATGCAACAAACACTTTGGAACAGTGACATAGGGTTAACATACCTTAAATACCCTTACATAACTTAGAAATAAGTTTCGGAAGGTTTGGTATGCCGAAATCATGTTTATTCGAACTAAAGAACTATTTACGACAAAACTGCGAAACTAACGTTAGTGACCGCCCGGATAATATTTAAATCCCAAAAATATTCTGTTATGATTAAAATTTTATTTTAATCAGGTCCGTGTTGAAAAATAAATTAATACGCTTAAAAACGTTATTTTTCAAGTTTAAGCGCGTACCGTGTGTTTCTGCGCGACACAGTGCTTCTACTGCAAAACGCAGACAACACAGCCAGTCCTGGCAACTGAAATTTATTTCAGTAATATTTCGGCGAGTTTATTTTTATAAAATAATAAAAATAATTTAGAACGCCATAAACCGGGGTTTAAACGCTAGATAAAATACCCGGTATCCAGTTAAACACCCGTTTTAGCCTACATATGGCATGTTTATATAAAAACTTACACTTGGACCCCTCCCCCCTTCAATATTACGGTTTTGATGTGTGGTCCCACCAAATTTTTGTAAAATCTTGCAAAATATCATGTTAAGACTTGTATGGACATGTGTCCTTGCATGCCATCTTCTTAATCTCCATATATCTTTCCATATCTCTTACAAGATCACAACACTTCACTCAACCTCACTCTCTCTCCCTCCTACAACCGTCCACCATCTCTCTCTCCTCCATCTTCACCTTCTTCAAACATTCAAGTCTTATTCTTCATGTTCATGTCCCTTTCTAGAAACCTTCAAGTTAGTGTGAAGATCTAAGGTGATTCCAAGGTGTTGTCAAGTGATTACAAGCTTCCTATCATCAAAATCTCATCCTACAACCTACTTGAATCTTGAAGGTATAACACTTATGTTTAAATCATACTTTAGATTCTTGGTTGTTATTGATGATTGAAGTTTCTCTTGAATCTTGGGATTTTTAGTAAACTTGAAATCTAAAATGAAATGGGTCTTGTTACAAAAAAAAAATGGTGATGTATATATGTATGTATAAACCGTACATATATATGTGTGTGTATGAGTCTTGAAGTTCGATTTCTTGTTAAATACTTGTCTATGTTGTTACATGTTCTTGAATGGTGGTAAAAATGCAAGTATTTGGTGATTTATGTGTGATATGTTAAATGTAAATTACTTCAGCAAATAAATCTGAATAAATCTCATATTTGATGTTTTTAAACTCATAAAAAAATGATGTTGCTATGATGGTATGCTTTAGGCACTTGTACATGTGAAAATGTGTTGGTTTAAAGCTCAAGAAGTGATGAAAAATGGTTAAATGACAAAAACTGTTTTAGATCTGGTTATAAACACTAAAAATAATATTATTTGATGTATTAAAGTGGCATGAAACTTTGACATAGGTTTGATAGCTTTGCATGTTGTACATATAGCTTAAAAAGTGGTAAATTATGTGAAATTTGCATGATTTATATGCTTTGTTTAAGACCTGCACTATCATGAGTATAACCATTATTTTATTCAGTAAATAACATGGGTTGTGTTAAAATTTCAAGTCGTTTCGATTTGGGATGGTTCGGGTAACGTTTGATGCAAGACTATGCGGTAAAACGGTCAAAAATCGCCTTTTCGGAGTATTTTTGCAAAACTGTTTTAGATCAGTAACCAAACTGATATATTTGATATAAAAAAGAGTATTTTAACTTATATTAAGTTTACTTGGTGTTTGGTTAGTCATACGTGACTTCCGACGCCCAAAAATGTTACCGAAACGCTAAAATAAGTGTTTTTCCACCTACACTAGAATGGGTTATTTTATGTGTTACAATGTGCTATGTGTTTTACAATATGTGTATGTTCATTTGTTAGTGTTGACAATATTATGTGTGTTACGCTCGAGTACATATATACAAATACACCAAATTAATCAAAAATAATAACTTTTCGAGAAATCTCAAAGTTATGTGAAAATTCCAAGTATCGGAGAACCTCATGTATTTTTGTGAGTTTTGATTTTTAAATCATTCTTATCTAATTTAGGACGAATAAACAATTTGAGGGATTGTGTTAACGTATAAAAACGCACCCAAAGGTGAGTACATAGACCCCTCTTTTACTGTTTTCAAAACTGTTTTGGGGTGAAACACATGTGCCTACTTGTTACTTTCGTGCTTCCCTGTTTTCACATCATATACTTGCTATGCTCATTAGTACATTTATAGTACATGATTTTCATTACATTGTTTCGCTATGTATGTTTACTTAGCATACTTAGTACATTGTTTTGCTTTACATTTCTACAATGTATGTTGACTAAGCATGCTAGCACATTGATTTACATTACATTAGTTGCATATGTTTACTCAACATATGGACACACTGTTTTACATTGCATTTTGTTGCATATGCTCATCCAGCATATGAACACATTATATTACATTTTGAACCGTTTATAACTATTTGACTATGTGAACCGTTGTAACCATTTGACTATGTGAACCGTTGTAACCATTTGATTATGTGAACCGTTTGTAACTGCTGAACCGTGTGAACCGTATTTGACCATACATAAACATTTCTACAATTGTTAAACATTACATTTTGGTGGTTGTTTGGGAAAGTGATTTAAGTAACGAGGCAACGTGTAATACGATAAAAACATGGTGGATACGCCGCTGGTGCTTCCTATATATAAGTGCTTTTATGGTATTACATATCGTAGCGTTATTTAAACCATTTCAGTTTAGACATATTACATCTACAACTCATTTTCACATAAACCTCGTTTTACAAATAACTTAACTTATACAAACCCATTCTACATGGTTATTCACTTAACCATACATTATTCTTTTATATATATATATATCATTTGGTTTATTCATCACTTTTCAAATGATTTATGAAAGGAAACACTCAACAAGATTCATGGCTATTTTTTTTATTAAACAGTTTCTTTAAACTCAAGTCATGAATCCTATTTTCACAAAACCTATGTATCTCACACTCATTTTTATGCTGACGTACCTATTTTCACATGTGTTTCAGGATATGATGCGTAGGATTTATCAATATACACTTATGCGGACTTGAGCCTTAGTGACAATAAAAGATTCAAGACTAGTCAATTATGCTACATTTCTTTGTTTTTAAGACATTGTAATTCTCTTAATCAATAAAACGAAATTTCAATTTTCCATGTGTTATGAAACAATGATTATGTTACAACACTCCCCGACGATTCCACCACGTTTTGTTGTTTTTACGTGGTCAGGGTGTGACAGAAGAGTTGGTATCAGAGCTCATGGTTATAGGGAATTAGGTTATTAGTAATGCTTTGACCTAGTCTATAACCTTCGTAGGACCCTAACGCAAGTTTACTTGCCTTTAGTCATAAAACAATACCGTGGACGACCACAACAAGAACATAAATTTCAAAACCGCTTTGAAAACTAATCATCTGTTCTAGGATGATTGATTACTAGGTTTTGAACCCTCTAAGTATTCAAAATCTCGTCAAGGTTTGGGTCTTATAAGGTGAACATGTGCAAACTGGAAGGGTGAATGCCTGTACCCTGAGTTTTCTGTCTAAGGCTAGAGTGTTCGTACAAATCCGCAGTAACAGACCAGTCACTCTTACCTGGGAACTCTTGGGGTGAGTATTCACTTATAGGCGAGCATGTCTTCAGTGATACATTAATGTGACCCGTCTACTTTGATTCATCATCGTCTCATTTGTTTGCCTTAGGTAACAAACAAATGATCGCAATTTTTATGCGTTGCCATTCTATTTTGACTAGCCGATAACCTTTCACTTGTTTCTTCCTATGTCTTTCATTTTCTTCTAGAATGTCTCTTCCTCTCAGCAACAGTCAAATGTCCGAGCAAACAGCCAAATTTGCCTAGCAAATAGGCGAAGTGATTTTGAAGACTGTGGATTTAGGCATTGCCATGTCTCGTCTCAACAATGAAGCCACTCAAGAGTCACCAAAGGAGGCGGAAGTCAAGCCTGCACCAAAATCAAGGAAGCGTAAGGCTTCAAGGATACCCGCAGTAGTTGCACCTAATCAAGCGGGACCTAACCAAGTGGCAAGGCTACCAGCTAGTAAGCCGTACTTTGGAACTGCCCCATGGTGCAAACGATGCAACCGTCATCATTCAAACCTCATACCCTGCTCCAAATGTACCTACTGTGGACTGTGGGGACATTTGGTTAACATATGCCGCTTTGCTATCCAAAACCAAGCTGTTGCAAATCTTGTTGCTACCCAACTCCAAGCCAACCCTACTCAAGCTCGTTTTCCATCTGGTACTTGCTACAACTGTGGCGAGACAAGCCATTTCAGGAACAAATGCCCAAAGATTGTCAATGCAAATCCAACCCTTGGATGAGCATTTGGCCGATTAGAAGAAGCTGCTGCTTTAAATAATTTGAATCTGTTTCTTTTGTTTCTTTTGTTGAACTCGGAAATAATGTGTTCAGTTTATGAATACATTGTTGTTCACAATCCTGATGAACAAGTGGAGTTACATGTGTGTATGGCATTTCCCCATGATACCTACATCAAGGAACTATGTTCTTTACAAACTACTCTTGTGATTCTCTCTTTTCAAGTGATCGCTCATGATTTCCTCGAGAAATTTTAAGTACTCGTTTCATTCTAGGAGACAAAGTACAAGAAATAAAGCGAAATTATGAGTAATCATGCTTTTTGCACATCTGTGCCTTTGAATCCTTGGTTAGATAACTAAGGATATTTTCAAATCTCATACCCATTACGTTCTGATTTTTTCAACATGCATAACATAAGTTTTCAAAAACAACCTGCATGATTTCAAAAACATTGTCTATCTTTTCAAAAACAACCCTCATGATTTCAAAATATTTCATATAGTTTGAAAACAATTTTATGTAATATATCAAGTGCACGATTTCAAAAGCATCACTCATGTTTTCAAAAAAAAAAAAACCTTATACATACTTTCAAAATTCAACTCATGATTTTAAAACATTTTTATAAATATACTTACCTAATACATCTACTTTATGATTTCAAAAGTATTATGTAAGATTTCAAAAACATTAAACACGTTTTTAAAAGAAACCCCATGCCTAGTTTTCAAAAACATTTTTCTCATACATTAACTTATCCTTCAAAGTTCTACTTCATATGTCGCCTTGACATATCTAGCATCTCAACTTCATAAGCATTTTTACTTCATGTTTTCACTTAAGCACATCCCGTGCAAGGTTTCAAAACATGTTCAACTTCTAAAATCCATATGGGATCTTTTGTCTCCACAATTAGACCCTTGTGGATGATTATCATACAAATCAGAGTCCTTAATTGGATTCCTTGTGTACCTAAATTCGAACATTTCGGTTCCTTATAATCGAAATCGAATTTTCTTCTTTCTATCTTCATAGTTAGATTCTTGATAATGGTTAAAGTACCAAATGAAATCCACGGAATGGATTCCTAGTGTGCCTTAAATACAAGTGCTCTGTTAGCAGAACAAATTAACAAAATGATAACAAATTCAGAAATCAAGTTAAACAATTTTGTGATTATGTGTTTATGTATTTTGTGTTTTCTTTTATGCATTTTGTGTTTTTGTATACTCTGGATATTCGTTATCCAAATCCTCATAGAATCTTTCATATCTTCACATGAGGGATTCGTAGTAGGATATTCAAAAAGATTGATTCAGAATCTGGTTAAGAATGACATGTGCTGAGATAGCTGAACAGACTCCTTGGTAGTCTATTTAAAATCATTTAATGATTTAATTAAAAGGCCCCTATGGTGGCCTAGTCACAATCATCACAGGCTCGTTCATTGTTTTCTTCCCCTAAACATTACAAAACAAACTGTGCGGACTGTGCAAGGAATTACGTAATTATGGATGCATACATAATTATGGAATTTAGTGCACAGAAATCACAGCAAGTTCTGTCATGTATCTAGAGTTAACCCTATTCATTTCCAATCCTGAGGAAGCAACCGTTGAAAATGACTCAGTCCGTTCATTTTCGTTTCTGAAGAATATCCGTTGAGGAAATGAATATCCGTTTGTTTAATCCTTCATTTCCAGTTCTGAAGTATACCCGTTGAGGAAAATGAATTATCCATTCATTTTCATTCTGAAGAATATCCGTTGAGGAAATGAATATCCGTCGTTTATCCTTCATTTCCAGTTCTGAAGAATACCCGTTGAGGAAAATGAATTATCCATTCATTTTCATTCTGAAGAATATCCGTTGAGGAAATGAATATCCGTTGTTTAATCCTTCATTTCCAGTTCTGAAGAATACCCGTTGAGGAAAATGAATTATCCATTCATTTTCATTCTGAAGAATATCCGTTGAGGAAATGAATATCCGTTGTGTAATCCTTCATTTCTAGTTCTGAAGAATACCCATTGAGGAAAATGAATTATCCATTCATTTTCATTCTGAAGAATATCCGTTGAGGAAATGAATATCCGTCGTTTATCCTTCATTTCTAGTTCTGAAGAATACCCGTTGAGGAAAATGAATTATCCATTCATTTTCATTCTGAAGAATATCCGTTGAGGAAGTGAATATCCGTTGTTTATCCTTCATTTCCAGTTCTGAAGAATACCCGTTGAGGAAAATGAATTATCCATTCATTTTCATTTTGAAGAATATCCGTTGAAGAAATGAATATCCGTTGTTTACTCCTTCATTTCCAATTCTGAAGAACCCGTTGAGGAAAATGAATCATCCGTTCATTTTTGTTTCTGAAGAATATCCATCGAGAGAAATGAATATTGAATTTCTAAGAATACTTTACTAGACACTTAAACAAAAAGCTAAATCCTTGCGAGATCTTTCTATCTTAATAGTTAGAATCTTAAAGGATACTCTCATAACTGTGAATTAATTTAGTCAACCTCTCATCCCTACTTCCTGCAATGATTAAGGAAGTATCCGTTAGGGGATGGGCATCATAGGTATAACAACCCATTCCCACTTCCGCCAAGATCTGAAGGAGTATCCATTAGGGAATGAAAATGCTGTGCCTTAATGGGTTATTCAATGCAAATGAATATAACCCTGGATTTCTGCACAAGACAATTATTTAACACAGCGTCACAGACAGACTCCTACGAATAAATTTCGGGACGAAATTTCCTAAAGTAGGGGAGACTGTGACACCTGTGTCACTGCACCCGTCAAACAAATACCAAATCAATGAAATATTGTGTTTCATACTTGGGATTTGAAAAAATATGTGTATCGTTTGCACATATCAATTCTTGTTCGATTTCGAGCTTTAAATCGCTTTCTGGAAGGTTATACGCGATCTGATGCGTAAATATAACCAGTTTAATGCAACAAACACTCCGGAACAGTGACATAGGCTTAACATACCTTAAATAACCCTTACATAACTTAGAAATAAGTTTCGGAAGGTTTGGTATGCCGAAATCATGTTTATTCGAACTAAAGAACTATTTATGACAAAACTGCGAAACTAACGTTAGTGACCGCCCGGATAATATTTAAATCCCAAAAATATTCTGTTATGATTAAAATTTTATTTTAATCAGGTCCGTGTTGAAAAATAAATTAATACGCTTAAAAACGTTATTTTTCAAGTTTAAGTGCGTACAGTGTGTTTCTGCGCGACACAGTGCTTCTACTGCAAAACGCAGACAACACAGCCAGTCCTGGCAACTGAAATTTATTTCAGTAATATTTCGGCGAGTTTATTTTTATCGAATAATAAAAATAATTTAGAACGCCATAAACCGGGGTTTAAACGCTAGATAAAATACCCGGTATCCAGTTAAACACCCGTTTTAGCCTACATATGGCATGTTTATATAAAAACTTACACTTGGACCCCTCCCCCTTCAATATTACGGTTTTGATATGTGGTCCCACCAAATTTTTGTAAAATCTTGCAAAATATCATGTTAAGACTTGTATGGACATGTGTCCTTGCATGCCATCTTCTTAATCTCCATATATCTTTCCATATCTCTTACAAGATCACAACACTTCACTCAACCTCACTCTCTCTCCCTCCTACAACCGTCCACCATCTCTCTCTCCTCCATATTCACCTTCTTCAAACATTCAAGTCTTATTCTTCATGTTCATGTCCCTTTCTAGCAACCTTCAAGTTAGTGTGAAGATCTAAGGTGATTCCAAGGTGTTGTCAAGTGATTACAAGCTTCCTATCATCAAAATCTCATCCTACAACCTACTTGAATCTTGAAGGTATAACACTTATGTTTAAATCATACTTTAGATTCTTGGTTGTTATTGATGATTGAAGTTTCTCTTGAATCTTGGGATTTTCACTAAACTTGAAATCTAAAATGAAATGGGTCTTGTTACAAATAAAAAATGGTGATGTATATATGTATGTATAAACCGTACATATATATGAGTGTGTATGAGTCTTGAAGTTCGATTTCTTGTTAAATACTTGTCTATGTTGTTACATGTTCTTGAATGGTGGTAAAAATGCAAGTATTTGGTGATTTATGTGTGATATGTTAAATGTAAATTACTTCAGCAAATAAATCTGAATAAATCTCATATTTGATGTTTTTAAACTCATAAAAAAATGATGTTGCTATGATGGTATGCTTTAGGCACTTGTACATGTGAAAATGTGTTGGTTTAAAGCTCAAGAAGTGATGAAAATGGTTAAATGACAAAAACTGTTTTAGATCTGGTTATAAACACTAAAAATAATATTATTTGATGTATTAAAGTGGCATGAAACTTTGACATAGGTTTGATAGCTTTGCATGTTGTACATATAGCTTAAAAAGTGGTAAATTATGTGAAATTTGCATGATTTATATGCTTTGTTTAAGACCTGCACTATCATGAGTATAACCATTATTTTATTCAGTAAATAACATGGGTTGTGTTAAAATTTCAAGTCGTTTCGATTTGGGATGGTTCGGGTAACGTTTGATGCAAGACTATGCGGTAAAACGGTCAAAAATCGCCTTTTCGGAGTATTTTTGCAAAACTGTATTAGATCAGTAACCAAACTGATATATTTGATATAAAAATGAGTATTTTAACTTATATTAAGTTTACTTGGTGTTTGGTTAGTCATACGTGACTTCCGACGCCCAAAAATGTTACCGAAACGCTAAAATAAGTGTTTTTCCACCTACACTAGAATGGGTTATTTTATGTGTTACAATGTGCTATGTGTTTTACAATATGTGTATGTTCATGTGTTAGTGTTGACAAGATTATGTGTGTTACGCTCGAGTACACATAAACAAATACACCAAATTAATCAAAAATAATAACTTTTCGAGAAATCTCAAAGTTATGTGAAAATTCCAAGTATCGGAGAACCTCATGTATTTTTGTGAGTTTTGATTTTTAAATCATTCTTATCTAATTTAGGACGAATAAACTATTTGAGGGATTGTGTTAACGTATAAAAACGCACCCAAAGGTGAGTACATAGACCCCTCTTTTACTGTTTTCAAAACTGTTTTGGGGTGAAACACATGTGCCTACTTGTTACTTTCGTGCTTCCCTGTTTTCACATCATATACTTGCTATGCTCATTAGTACATTTATAGTACATGATTTTCATTACATTGTTTCGCTATGTATGTTTACTTAGCATACTTAGTACATTGTTTTGCTTTACATTTCTACAATGTATTTTGACTAAGCATGTTAGCACATTGATTTACATTACATTAGTTGCATATGTTTACTCAACATATGAACACACTGTTTTACATTGCATTTTGTTGCATATGCTCATCCAGCATATGAACACATTATATTACATTTTGAACCGTTTATAACTATTTGACTATGTGAACCGTTGTAACCATTTAACTATGTGAACCGTTGTAACCATTTGATTATGTGAACCGTTTGTAACTGCTGAACCGTGTGAACCGTATTTGACCATACATAAACATTTCTACAATTGTTAAACATTACATTTTGGTGGTTGTTTGGGAAAGTGATTTAAGTAACGAGGCAACGTGTAATACGATAAAAACATGGTGGATACGCCGCTGGTGCTTCCTATATATAAGTGCTTTTATGGTATTACATATCGTAGCGTTATTTAAACCATTTCAGTTTAGACATATTACATCTACAACTCATTTTCACATAAACCTCGTTTTACAAATAACTTAACTTATACAAACCCATTCTACATGGTTATTCACTTAACCATACATTATTCTTTTATATATATATATCATTTGGTTTATTCATCACTTTTCAAATGATTTATGAAAGGAAACACTCAACAAGATTCATGGCTATTTTTTTTATTAAACAGTTTCTTTAAACTCAAGTCATGAATCCTATTTTCACAAAACCTATGTATCTCACAGGCATTTTTATGCTGCCGTACCTATTTTCACATGTGTTTCAGGATATGATGCGTAGGATTTATCAATATACACTTAGGCGGACTTGAGCCTTAGTGACAATAAAAGATGCAAGACTGGTCAATTATGTTATATTTCTTTGTTTTTAAGACATTGTAACTCTCTTAATCAATAAAACGAAATTTCAATTTTCCATGTGTTATGAAACAATGATTCTGTTACAACACTCCCCGATGATTCCGCCACGTTTTGTTGTTTTTACGTGGTCGGGGTGTGACAGAAATGATGTAATGAATGTCTTTGTAAGTAAGCATGAGTGGAAGGAAGCACGAATGTGTACCTCAATGCGTCTATGATAAGTAAGAAAAGTCGGTTTAACCTTAAAAGGTCAAACTGCAAAGGTTGACGAAATAAGTAACTAAAATAAAGAATTGTATGAGAGAAATGAAATGTGTGACACGTTATAGCGTGTACGTAAGAAATTGTAGAAGAATTATAGGTGAGTAATCGCCTAATAGAATGAATGTTTGAATGAAATGTGTTAACTGCTAAATTGTTGATGATAATGTTAGAACCTTGAGGTGATGAAACCAATCGATTTGGTGGGATGTTGTGCACGAGCGAAGGCACATTATACGGATGAATGAAATCTAGCCTGGTACGGCTGGTACACGTGAAGAATAATAAGGTAGAATGAATGATTTGAGGGTAATGTAAGAGTATGTATGATACAAATAACTATAGAAAATGAAGCATGATGTTAACTTTGAAGTTAAGCATGAATGCATGACCATGAAATAGTAACTTCGTTGCGATAACGAAGCAAAATTTAATGTTATGTAATATATGTATAGAATGTAATATTAAAGGATGAGATGAAGGTGTTAGAACTGTTATAAACGGATCATATGAAAGTAAGCATTATTGTAAGTTTAAATAAATATGTATATTGGCCCGTTACTAACGGGTCGAGGAAATAAGAAGGTTAGGTGAAAGTATCCCATGGAAAGTATAGACTTGCTAGGAAGTTAATTGTATGAATAAATATAAATTGAGATAAGATGGTTACTTATAATTATGATGCAACTACGAAGTCAAACATAGATCTGTATGTGTAAATGAAAATGAGAAAGGTTTCGGGGACGAAACCTTATTTAAGGGGGGTAGACTTGTAACACCCCAAAAATGGGCTTGGTAATTTAGAACCCGGTTAAGATAAAGGAATGTGTAAAGTACCGTTAGTAGTAAAAGTGAACCCATAAATAAAATAACTAGGAATAAACTAGCCTAGTGGTGTCATGTATATAAGTAATAAGATGATGAGTTTTTTAGTCCCGTATGCAATCAAAACGAAATTAGAGGGACCAAAACCGTTAAGATGCAAAGATGGGTTTTATTTATGAAAGATAACACACACACACAACACACACTTCGTGTGTGTTCTAGATCGAGCAGGAGCTCCATGAGCTCAAGAAACCCTAAGCATGAAGAATCATCAAATTGAAGGGTGAATCGAGGTCTAAATTCATGAATAAACACGGATTAATGATCACCTTCACAAGGGAATCGTAAGGTATGTCTTAAAAGTTAGATTGGTGATCTTTCACGAAGTGGGTTATATTGTAAATTGCAAATTCGTATGAAATTGAGTATGAGTATGTGTTAGAATCATCATATAGAACATGGAATATGCATGGTTTAGGTTAATTTGATGTTTAAGGGTGAAACCCGTTGATTATGGTGAAGATGATGGTATGGGTAAATCATCTATGTCTAAATTCTTGCTTAATATTGATGTATTTTGATATGTATGGTAGATTCTTGTTCGAGGAATTGAAAGAAATGTGATACTAGTATGTTTGATGTTATGCATGAATGATTCATGTTGATTAGAAGGATAATTTGATGAATTATGTATGAGATTAGAAGAATATGCATGAATTGGTTGTACACTATGCTTAAGAGGTAGTATACACGCCAAGTGTATGATGAAATGTATATAGTGATGTCCGTATAGGCTATTATGATGTTACGGGTATATAATGATAAGTCGAAAGTTAAATTAAATGAACCGTTGACTTCTAAAAGTCAACTGTGTATAAGAAGAATGGTTAGACGTGTTGTCATAATTGTAAGATTAAAGTAAGTTATACGGTGCGTGTTAGACGTATGTGTGTTTAATGCGTTGACATGATGGATTACATGAGTTTGAAATGATATGAATTTGGTTACATGTATTATGCTAGTTAGAAGTGACTAATGAAAGTTAAATGTGAATTATGAGATCGATATGATCGTTAACATGTACCATTGTGTATGCTAATAAGAATGTGATTTTGATGACATGGAAGTATAGGAATCATGTCGAGACGGAATCAAGCACGAAAGGCTAACGGGTCAAGAAGTGGCGAGGAAATGGATATGAACACGGATGCATGAGGTAAGTGATTTCCGTAATCACTTCTTAGTTGTTTATGTAAAGTTATGTGCGACTTAATTAAGTATGATAATTGTGGTCAAATAGGAATGAGTTGTATGAAATCGAAGAATTTCGCTAAGTAAATCAAATGGGTCAAAATGAGATTTTATTGCATACCGGAAAGGTTGCATAAGTAACGACTTCGTTATGATAACCGGGTAATGGATAAAATTGAACGTAAGCATGCTAACCGAGAAACGGTGACGCGGGTTAATGGGGCAAGAGGTTCGGTAGTAAATCATGAGTAAATGAATAAACAATTTCATAGACGGAAATTGTACTATTTAATGTTCAATTACGTAACAATGAATGAATTTAACGAATACCGGGTATCGGGTGCGTAAACCCCAAGTATGACACTCCGGATAGTGTAAAAGTATTATGGTCATAAGGTTCATGTAAGTTTTGGGTTAAAAGGAATGAGTTATTCGATAAAAACATGAGCGGGTCGAATAAATCGTAAATGAATAATAAGCCGATAGTGCGTAAGATAAGAATTTCCTTAATCCGGATATGGGACTTCAAGTTCACATGATATAATGTCAAATTACGAGCATGTAGGAAGAAACGGGAGGTTAAACGGATAAACGGTTCAAAAGTTATGCGCGTTTTAGTGCGTTCGGACGACGAAACGGATCTGCAGAAAAATGGAGAAACCAGGGGCCGTCTCTGACAGCATGTTTGGCCGTCGCCGATGCCATGTGCAAATGTCGTTTTTCTCCGACGCCCTAATACACTGTCTACGCGATGTTGACCGACGCGAGGAAGCGCACGGTCGTGCGCGTTGGCCGCATGGTCGTGCGATTCCGAGTAAATCATTGCACTGGCTTGTGCACTGCCAGTGCTCCCGACGTCGTAGGTTCCGCACGGTCGTGCGGTCGTGCGGTTGGGACGCACGACCATGCGACAGCTGCAAGTTCATCTGAATGTGCAGAATTCATCCGAAATCAGTCCCTGTAACCTATAAGGAGTCCCAAAATGTATTCTAAACTCATTGAAGAGTGTTTATGAGATGCGATGAGCGTGTACGCAAGCATAAAATGGAATGAAATAAGTATAGTGGCATATGTAAGTATAAGTATGGATTTACCAACATGATTAGTGAAAGGGAATCCATGGGCAAACGCGTCTAGGAATGTATGTATGTGAGTAGGTATGTAGTTATGTATGTATGTGAGTAGGTATGTATGTATGTAGTTATGTATGTATGTATGTAAGTACGTATGTGAAGACGTAATCATGTATGTATGTAAGTAGATGCGTATGTAAGCAAGTAAAGGTATGTATGTATGTATGTATGTATGTAGTTATGTATGTATTGTATACGTGGTTTCAATACATTTAAGTATTGACGTTATTAACAGTGTGCCTCGAGAATGAAATGTAATGCTGGTACATTATTGAAGTTTCGCCAAAGATTAGACACCCGGATGGAATGATTAAATCTAGAAAGATAACGGGATGGAAAGTATATGTGGATAGAACGTAACGAGACTACATGATTAAGAATCTTGTTTGTATATAATGTATGCTAATGTTGCGAATGTATGTGGTGGGTGCAGGTTGTACGAATTACAGATTATCATCACGAGGAGTAGCGATCAAAGACTGTTGGGATTGAACCCTACCAAAGGAATAGATAATTAAAGCCAAAACTGGATCAGAGCAGTGGATCCAGAATAAGCAGATGTTATGTATACAAGTCTCTCCCCTTGAAAGTGGTTTCAACATCTGCTGACCTCCTATCTACTGATCATACAAACTGCTGACCTACAACTGCTGATCAAAGACTGATGAAGACTGAAAGCCCTGCTGTTCAATCTACTGCTATGGGTCAAGCTCTGCTGATCATGACAAGTACTGCTGGGTTCACATCAGTGGAAGGATGCAGCAGTAGTTTAGATGTCTTTATGTAATGAATTGTAATAACAGTAGTTAGCACATCAGAGGTTGTATAGATCAGATGTTAGAGGTTGTTAGGAGGTTAGATGTCACTTTCATGGTGACGTCAGCTTAGATGCTTCAGTGGTTTGCTCGTGCCTATAAATAGAACAGTGCTCTGTACTGTTCTATAAGCTCTTTCACCATCTTCTTCCTGCACGAACAAATCACTGAGCTCAGGCTGAGGGGGAGTTTGTTTCATACTTGCAATTGTAATTGAATCTTGTAATAAATTCAAGCATTCGGTTCAATGTGAAACTTGTATGTTAAAAGCAATTCTCTCGTTTGATTGTGAAAAGTTTGCTTCCATTACATTCCGCTACACTTCTCATTCATAGATCATTTTAATTCAAACATAAATCACAATCAAAACCAAACTTAGATCCTAACAATTGGTATCAGAGCCTGGACAGTCAAATTTTATTTAACAATCATTTTGACATAAATAGTTCAGCTCATTGTAACATTGTAACAGTGCCAAAGAACTATGGGATGCACTGAAGGAACAGTTTGGGCGAACAGAAGAAGTTATTGAAAACAATAGGGAAATTTTGAATCAGCAGTATGAAACATTCTGTCACATCAAGGGTGAATCATTAACTCAGCAGTTTGAGCGATTCAGTTGTCTCATTAGTGAACTAAGGCTTGTTAAAGTAACATTTCCAAATTTAACTCAAAATAGCAGGTTCCTTAGATCACTACCAGAAAAATGGGATACCATTGCTTTTGTTACTAGAAACTCTGCTGAGTTCAAAGATCTGACCCTGACCCAACTTCATGGTAGACTCCTAACCTATGAAAGGGAGCTAAACTAGAAAAAGAAGTTGCAAGAGTCTGGCAAAGTTACTGATGATTATTCATTCGGTAGCACAACTCTTTTTGGTCAGGAAGAATCTGGTAGCAGTAGTAAGGATCAGGGTTATGATCACTTTATTGATATAACTGCTGGTGAAAATTTCAACCCTGATCCTCACTCTGCAAATTATGCTTTTACTGAAAATTGTGAAAACCAGATGTCAGATAACTTGTGCTTTGAACTCAATGATTTGCAACACTTTGATCCCACTGACTTAGAAGAGATGGACATTTTGCATCAATTGGCTTTGCTTAGTGTAAGAACAAGCAAATTCTACAAAAGAACAGGGAGAAAATTCCCAGGGTTACATGGGAATTTAAAACTGGGGTTGTATAAGTCAAAAATCAAGTGCTATAAGTGCAATAGGCTAGGTCATTTTGCTAGGGAATGCAGGAGTCAAACCACTGGTCCAATAATAACTCATCCTAGCTCAAACCCTAGACCACAAAATCAAAGCACTGTGCATTATTGTGACACCTGCGTCACTGCGACCATCAAACAAATACCAAGCCAATGAAATATTGTATTTCATACTTGGGATCTGTATAAATATGTGTATCTTTTGCACATATCAACTCTTGTTCGATTTCAAGCTCTAAATCGCTTTCTAGAAGGTTATACGCGCGCTGATGCGTAAATATAACCAGTTTAATGCAACGAACACTTCGGAATAGTGAAATAGGCTTAACATACCTTAAATAACCTTTACATAACTTAGAAATAAGTTTTGAAGGCTTGGGTATGGCAAAATCAAGTTAAATCGCTTACAGGGACTAAACTTGACAAACTACAACGAACATTCCGGAACATGACCATAAGTTAGAACTGTAACGAACATTCCGGAAATTGACAAACTGCAACGAACATTCCGGAACATAACCAGTTTAACTTAGAACTGTAACGAACATTCCGGAACATGACCATAAGTTAAACACACCTTAAATATCCTTTATATAGCTTAGAAATAGGATTTGAGGGGTTCGGTGTGCTAAAATAAACTTTTGGGTCATTCAGGGACTAAAAGCGTCAAAAAGTGCACAAGTTTGCATTTTCGCGCATAACTTACGTTCTGAATATATCCGGACATCCAAAAATTTATCTAAGCACTAAAATATTTTATTTTAGTGTTTGGCATAAGAAAAATCCATTCGTCGCGTCATTTGGATCGTTTTTCGCGCTTATGCGCATTCCGTCGTAATTAAGCGAACATCGCGATCGTACGACCAAACGAACTGACATCCGACATATTTTTGAGCATGTTTCATGTCCACAATGTTTAGGCATCATTTTAGGGCCTTAACGTTGGCTTAACGGGCCTTAAACATGTCGGAAATGGCCTTTAACACCAACAGGGACCAAAACTGTCATTTTTGAAACTTGGATTCTGATCAGGACTTCAGGCGGCCCGCGTAAACCCAGGGTGATACTTTACGCGGCCCGCGTCAGACTCCCAGATCAGATAAGATCAATTAGTCAACAGATTACAGCTGTTAAACTCCCAACCACACACCCACACTTGCCCTTTCAGTTCATGAGGGGCCATTTTTAGTCACCACAACATTCCAACAAGTGTACGCACGAGATTCGATCACGTTATTCAAGAAACGATCTTAACGGCTCTCTGAATACTATAAATACCCCACCCCCATTTGCTTCAAACTCACTAGAATCTGATTTGAGAAGCTCTAAGTTGAAACCTTTGTTTCATACCTAAGCTACCGGAATCAAGATTAGCATTCGGGGACCCTTCGTAAGTATTCCTTCGTTCTTTTATTGCTTTTCGAGTCCGAAAGTCAAACTTTGTTTGACTTTCTGCATTGACCAGTTTATGGTCAATGCGAAGTTCGTTTGAACTTCGCAACGTGATTGTAATCACGATAGTTATAGTCCCTCGTGACTATGCCTACTGATTACCACGTTGTCTAGGGTCGTAAGGGTAAGCGATCTAATAAATCGCTTATACCTTCGAACCCTACCCATTTGGTTGATCATTAGGATCCGACCACACACATTAGGTAACCATAGTATATAGGGCATAACCTTCTGAGGTTATACCTTATGGTCACGACGTTTAAGTAGTTGTATGATAGGTAGTTTATATGCCTTAGGTAAATTACCAAAATACCCCTTTGATGCCAAAATTCATTATAAACATATGTGACATAACTTTTGACATCTAAACTGATTTGGCGACAATATTAGGCATGTTAAGGCATATCCTACTTGTCATAGGACTAGTTAGGCGGTCCGAACGCGTTTCACGCGAACTACGCGTTAAAGTAGCATAAGCTACCGAAACGGGTCGTAATGGGTCGAAAGCACTTAGGTTAGGTTTCATTTAGTATGTAGGCTTTGTTAAACCATACTACCTGAGTTCCCATACTCATTTGGTTTACGAGCCCTCATTCTATCCGATCCTCCGATATAGGTCCGGTTTATTAACATAGTTACCTATATTAGGTGCCGTTTGATTTCCGTGATCTCTAGCATTGCTTGGTGGTTATCTTAGGACTTCTAAGCAATCTCAAGTGAGTACATAGACCCCTCTTTTACTGTTTTCCAAACTGTTTTGGGGTGAAACACATGTGCCTACTTGTTACTTTCGTGCTTTCCTGTTTTCACATCATATACTTGTTATGTTCATTAGTACACTATTAGTACATGATCTACATTACATTTCTGCTAGGTATGTTGACTGATAGCATGCTAGCACATTGATTTACTTGACTTTTCTGCTTTGTATGTTAACTTAGCATACTTAGTACATCACTTTACAATACATTTCATGCTATGTACGCCTATTGTGTGCATACTTAGTACATTGTTTTACATTACACTTATGCTATGTATTTCCATTACGTGCATACTTAGTACATTGTTTTACATTACATTTCTGTTGCATATGCTCATCCAGCATATGAACACATTATACTACATTTTGAACCGTTGTAACCATTTGACTATGTGAACCGTCGTAACCCTTTGATTATATGAACCGTTTGTAACTATTGAACCGTGTGAACCAGTTGTATCTGTTGACATGATTTACATTTGACAATAGACATTTGACTATACATAAACATTGCTACAATTGTTAAACATTTCATCTTGATGGTTTGGTTTGAGTAAGTGATTTAAGTAACGAGGCGTATGTAATATGATACAAGCACGGTGGATACGCCGCTGGTACTTCCTATATATAAGTGTTTGTATAGTATCACATATTGTAGCGTTATTTGAATCATTTCAATTTGAGACATATAACATTTTATACAAATAACATACTTTTCACAAGACATTGATTTACAAACAACTTATCTTATACAAACTCATTTTACATGGTTATTCATTTAACCATACATTATTCTCTTATTTATACATATCATCTGATATTATCATTTTTCAAATGATTTACAAGACAAAGCAAATTACAAGGTTCATGACTAAACATTTTCTCAAACATAAGTCATGGATTCTGCTTTCACTAAACCTATGTATCTCACAGGCATTTTTATGCTGACGTACCTATTTTCACATGTGTTTTCAGGAGATGATGCATAGGACTTATCAAGACATACTTAGGCGGACTTGTGCCTTAGTGACTTAAAACGAGACAAGAACTAGATAATTTTTGTTATATACTCTTTGTTTCTTGTTTAAAACAATGTAACTCTCTTGTTTGATTAATAAAACGAAATTTTAATTGCCATGGATTTGAAACAATTAATTCTGTTACAACACTCCCCGACGTTTACGCCACGTTTTGTATGTTCTACGTGGTCGGGGTATGACAGAAAAGATGGTATCAGAGCCAATGGTTATAGGGAATTAGGTTATTAGTAATGCTTTGACCTAGTCTATAACCTTCCTAGGACCCTAACGCGAGTTTACTTGCGTTTAGTCATAAAACAATACCGTCACCTATCCTTAGGCGACGACCACAACAAGAACATAAATTTCAAAACCGCTTTGAAAACTAATCATCTGTTCTAGGATGATTGATTACTAGGTTTTGAACCCTCTATCGTAAGGTTTTGAACCCTCTGTTATAAGGTTTTGAACCCCTTTTGAGTTTTCAAAATCTTGTCAAAGTTTTGGGTCCTAAATAGTGTGAACACGTGCAAACTGGAAGAGTGAATGCCTGTACCCTGAGTTTTCTGTCTAAGGCTAGAGTGTTCATACAAATCCACATAATCGGACCAGTCACTCTTACCTGGGAACTCTTGGGGTGAGTGTCCACTTATAGGCGAGCATGTCTTCGCGATACACTATGAGGATCTATTTGCTTTGATTCAACCTTTGTGTTGTTTGTTTGCTTCGTGGTTTCAAACAAATTACCATCAACCATGATTATGGTCGGTAATTGTAACACCCTATTCTTACCCAATGCCATTTCTTTTGTTTTCTTTCTTGTTTCTCTTTTAGAATGCCTCCTCGACGCGAAAACCAGATAGCGACTGCCGAACTGGCAGAAATCATTGCGCAGCAAATGGCTGCTCAATTCCCAAACCTCTTTGCTCAATGGAACCAAGCCAACAACAACAACAATGGTCCATACAATTTCAAGAGTTTTAACTCGGCTAAACCACTCAAGTTTAGTGGTTCTGAGGGAGCAACTGGGCTTCTTCAATGGTTCGAGAGCATTGAGAATACTTTCCGCCACATGCAGTGTCCTGACAATCGCAAGGTCGAGTTTTCTTCGAGTGTGTTCCAGAAGAGGGCCCTTACGTGGTGGAACGGGGTTATGAGAGATCGTGGTGCAGAAGTTGCTCTAGCACAGACATGGGCTGAACTTAGGGCCCTTATGATGAAGGAATTTTGTCCTCGTCACGAGATCAGGGCCTTGGAAAGGGAATTTGACGATCTTACGCAAGATAGCTGATGCGTGTGAAGTGTTATATATATTAGGTGTATATTTTAAGCCCCTTTAACACTTATTTTAGCCAAGTTTTAAATTTATAAAACACGATATTTCACTAACACTAAACACACATATGGGCAAGTGCACCCATCGTGAGCGTAGTATAGTGTTGGTAAGATACCGAGGTCGTCCAAGGACACAAGAGCTTTTAGTACCGGTTTATCCTCAACGTCTACTCAAAATAAAAAGTTTAGAAAAATGTTTTAAACTAAGAAAAAAAACTAACTAAAATGCTGAAAATAAAAATAAAAACAGATAGACAAGATGAATCACTTGGTTCTGACTCGTATCTAGTGTAACCGTTGATTATTTCCGCACTTTTGCACATAATTAAGAGATTATCTTAGTTATTGTAGTAGGCCCCTCTTTTGAAGGTGACGTTACCCTCACCCCAGTAGTTTGAGTCAGCAAGGATACAATCCTAAAAGGGTGGATTATTGGAAGATAATGAATTAAGTTATTAATGCAATATTATGGTAGGCCCCTCTTTTGGAGGTGACGTTACCCTCGACTAAGTAGTCTGAGTCAGCAGAGATACAGTCCTAAATAGCCGGGTTATAGTATTAATAGTAGTTAACTTATGAGGGGATCAAAGAGTTTGGACCCCCGCCATCCAATACCGTGAAGTATTGAAGGAGGTCCTACTAAATTTGACCCAGGTCCATTGCAGGACCTCTAAACGCTGAACAATGGCAAGACCTTTACCAAACCGTTCCCTTAACCCCCGACCAGGTAGCCAACATACCTCCATATAGACCGTGGAGATATGAATGGTGAAAATCTTTTATTTTATATAGACAGTAAAATAATTTCAAGACACCACGGGCAAACGATAAAGAAAGATCACCTTCAACATAAGCAACTAGTTATTAAAGTCATTAATACGAAACCAAATAAAAAGTGCAAAATATTAGAAATAAAAAGTATTACACTAGACACTTTGTCTTCACCAAGTGATGTAAGAGACTTAGGCAAACATGGCCTTGATTGTCAAGAACTCTTACGATCAATCTTGGATCCCGAGACGACTCACACACTCTACGATGGACAATGGATGATGGTGGTGGATGATGGTGTTATGGTGGTGGTGGGTGAAGTGTGAGAGAGGTGGTGTGCCAAGGGATGGTTTGAGCTTGAGCCAAGCACATCTATTTATAGGCTGAACAGAAGCTCGGGCACGGCCCCGTGTCTAGTGGGCACGGCCCCGTGTCCACATCCTTCTCTTTCTTCATTAAATGCAGCTTTATCTTATTAGTTGACCACGCCCCCGTGTCCGCTGAGCACGACCCCGTGGTGCAGAAGAATCTTTGTACTATGCAGATTTGCTGGATTGTGCGAATCTTATAGTTGACCACGGCCCCGTGTCCGCTGAGCACGGCCCCGTGGTAGGCAATAGAAGCTTCTACCACTTTGTCTTTTCTGCTGACACTTGGGCACGCTCCCGTGCTGGCTGAGCACGGGGCGTGTTCAGGCTTCTGATCTCTTGTTTTGCTTGGGAAGATGCTGTCGTGGGGTCGGGCATGTCACATCTTGTTCCTTTTCTTGTATTTATGTCAGATTTTGATGTCTTTTTGCTTCTTTTGTTAATTTGAGCTCATTTAATCCTGAAAATACAAACGGAAGACAAAAGCACACTTTTTCCAACATTAGTACTAAAAAGGGGTTAGTTTTATGCCTCATTTGATGAAATTTATATGTTAATATTTGAACACATCAATAGCGGTGAGCATCGAGCTTACACGGACCGTTATGAGGAGTTAAGTTTGTTATGCCCAAACATGGTCACGCCTTTGGATAAGGCAATCGAAAAGTACATTGATGGCCTCCCTGACTCAATACAAGACATTGTGACTGGTAACAACCCTACTACAGTTAGACAGGCCATTGAGCTATCTGCAACCTTGACTGAATCAAATATCAGGAAAGGTAAACTTTTCAGGAAAGGTGACAAGAAACCGGTCGAGGAATCGAAACCAATCGAGGAATCGAAACCAATCGAGGAATCAAAGACCATGGATGAACAGACTGGATCTCCTAAGAAGTCAAAGAAGCGAAAGGCTTCTCAGAACTTCGCCATGGTTACTCACGATGATCAAGCCGTCCCCAACCAACCAGCTCAACCCCCTGCTAGGAAGCCATACAATGGAACTGCACCCTTGTGCAACCAATGTAGCCTCCATCATCATGCAAATGTAAAGTGCCACAAATGCCAAACTTGTGGACTTATAGGCCATACAGCAAGAGTCTGCCCAGCTGCAGCTGCACCAAACCAAGCTGGCAACAATCCTGCTCAATGTCGTTTTCTACCAGGTTCTTGCTTCAACTGTGGCGAGATGGGTCATTTCCAAAGAAATTGCCCAAAGCTTGCTAATGCAAATCTAGCACAAGGATGAGCATCTGACTGACTAGAAGACAACATCGTTTAGAAATAATCACGTCTTATGTATTATTTTCTTTTGTTGTCAAGGTCCAAGAAACAGTTGTCATCATTGTTTATAAATAAATCTTTTATTTACATTGTAATGTATTTATGTGGTTGCATGTATAAACAACATATCCCTTACAATACCGACAATCAAGGAACCGTATTCCTTGAAGAACAAACTACCCCCAAAATTTTCCCATTCTATGATCTCTTGCGTCTTCCACAAAATTCCTAAGTACCCGTTTATTCTAAGGAAACGAAGTACAAGGCGCAAGTTACAACATGGGACGAATACCCAAAGTACCACTATAAATCCTTAATAAGGGTACCAAAGGATATTTCTGTAAATCCTAAAATTGTTGTGTTCCTTAATTCGAATATTACGTTTCTTTGAAAACAAAATCGAATTTTTGGGAGATCATCCTATCTTTTCAGATAGATCCCAGAGGACATTGAAGTCCAGCGACTGGTTTCCTGGTGTACCTCGAATATCCATATTCAATCGATAACAAGTTAATAACAAATTAATAACTGAGTTAAGCAACTATGTGATTATGTGCTTATGTATTCCCTTTTATGTTTTTGGTGTAATCCAAGTTTTTGTTATCTAAAATCCTTAATGGACTTCTACGTTGTAGTTAAGTCCCTTGGGTTATAAAGTACTACTCCATAATTAGACCCCTTGAGTGGTCTAGTTAAACAGATTGATCCAAAAATCTGGTTAGGAACATCATGTGATGATATAGTTGAAAGGACTCCTTGGTGGCCAAATTAATAAGATCATCTGTCGATCTAATTAAAAGGACCCTATGGTAGTCTAGTCACCCTCATCACAGGTTTGATTTTCCTCCCCTAAACATTACAAGACAAACTGTGCGGACTGTGCAAGGAATTACGTAATTATGGATGCATACATAATTATGGAATTTAGTGCACAGAAACCACAATGATCTTTGTCATGTGCCTAGAAGTTAACTCTATTCATTTCCGTTTCTGAGGAAGCACCCGTTGAAAATGACTCCGTTTGTTCATTTTCGTTTCTGAAGATTTGTCCGTTGAGGAAATGAATATCCGTTTGATTATCCTTTTCATTTCCATTTCTGAGGAAGCAACCGTTGAAAATGACTCCGTTTGCTCATTTTCGTTTCTGAAGATTGTCCGTTGAGGAAATGAATATCCGTTTGATTATCCTTTTCATTTCCATTTCTGATGAAGCACCCGTTGAAAATGACTCCGTTTGTTCATTTTCATTTCTGAAGATTGTCCGTTGAGGAAATGAATATCCGTTTGATTATCCTTTTCATTTCCATTTCTGAGGAAGCAACCGTTGAAAATGACTCCGTTTGTTCATTTTCGTTTCTGAAGATTGTCCGTTGAGGAAATGAATATCCGTTTGATTATCCTTTTCATTTCCATTTCTGAGGAAGCAACCGTTGAAAATGACTCCGTTTGTTCATTTTCGTTTCTGAAGATTGTCCGTTGAGGAAATGAATATCCGTTTGATTATCCTTTTCATTTCCATTTCTGATGAAGCACCCGTTGAAAATGACTCCGTTTGTTCATTTTCGTTTCTAAAGATTGTCCGTTGAGGAAATGAATATCCGTTTGATTATCCTTTTCATTTCCATTTCTGAGGAAGCAACCGTTGAAAATGAATCCGTTTGTTCATTTTCGTTTCTGAAGATTGTTCGTTGAGGAAATGAATATCCGTTTGATTATCCTTTTCATTTCCATTTCTGATGAAGCACCCGTTGAAAATGACTCCGTTTGTTCATTTTTGTTTCTGAAGATTGTCCGTTGAGGAAATGAATATCCGTTTGATTATCCTTTTCATTTCCATTTCTGATGAAGCACCCGTTGAAAATGACTCCGTAAGTTCATTTTACGTTTCTGAAGATTGTCCGTTGAGGAAATGAATCCCCGTTTGTTTATTCCTTCATTTCCGCTTCTGAAGAATACTCGTTGAGGAAAATGACTACGTCTGTTCATTTTCGTTCTGAATAATGTCCGTTAAGGAAATGACAGGATTATGCCTTACATATCTCTGGTGGTTATTTGACACAAAGTCACAAGTAGACTCCTACGAATAAATTTCGGGACGAAATTTCCTAAAGTAGGGGAGACTGTGACACCTGCGTCACTGCGACCATCAAACAAATACCAAGCCAATTAAATATTGTATTTCATACTTGGGATCTGTATAAATATGTGTATCTTTTGCACATATCAACTCTTGTTCGATTTCAAGCTCTAAATCGCTTTCTAGAAGGTTATACGCGCGCTGATGCGTAAATATAACCAGTTTAATGCAACGAACACTTTGGAATAGTGAAATAGGCTTAACATACCTTAAATAACCTTTACATAACTTAGAAATAAGTTTTGAACGCTTGGGTATGGCAAAATCAAGTTAAATCGCTTATAGGGACTAAACTTGACAAACTGCGAAAGTATGCCAATTCGAACTGTAATGAACATTCCGAAACATGACCATAACTTAAACACACCTTAAATATCCTTTATATAGCTTATAAATAGGCTTTGAGGGGTTCGGTGTGCTAAAATAAACTTTTGGGTCATTCAGGGACTAAAAGCGTCAAAAAGTGCACAAGTTTGCATTTTTGCGAATAACTTACGTTCTGAATATATCCGGACATCCAAAATTTATCTAAGCACTAAAATATTTTATTTTAGTGTTTGGCATAAGAAAAATCCATTCGTCGCGTCATTTGGATCGTTTTTCGCGCTTATGCGCTTTCCGTCGTAATTAAGCGAACATCGCGATCGTACGACCAAACGAACTGAAATCCGACATATTTTTTAGCGTGTTTCATGTCCACAATGTTTAGGCATCATTTTAGGGCCTTAACGTTGTCTTAACGGGCCTTAAACATGTCGGAAATGGCCTTTAACACCAACAGGGACCAAAACTGTCATTTTTGAAACTTGGATTCTGATCAGGACTTCAGGCGGCCCGCGTAAACCCAGGGTGATACTTTACGCGGCCCGCGTCAGAATCCCAGATCAGATAAGATCAATTAGTCAGCAGATTACATCTGTTAAACTCCCAACCACACACCCACACTTGCCCTTTCAGTTCATGAGGGGCCATTTTTAGTCACCACAACATTCCAACAAGTGTACGCACGAGATTCAATCACGTTATTCAAGAAACGATCTTAACGGCTCTCCGAATACTATAAATACCCCACCCCCAGTTGCTTCAAACTCACTAGAATCTGATTTGTGAAGCTCTAAGTTGAAACCTTTGTTTCATACCTGAGCTACTTGAATCAAGATTAGCATTCGGGGACCCTTCGTAAGTATTCCTTCGTTCTTTTATTGCTTTTCGAGTCTGAAAGTCAAACTTTGTTTGACTTTCTGCATTGACCAGTTTATGTTCAATGCGAAGTTCGTTTGAACTTTGCAACGTGATTGTAATCACGATGGTTATAGTCCCTCGTGACTATGCCTACTGGTTACCACGTTGTCTAGGGTCGTAAGGGTAAGCGATCTAATAAATCGCTTATACCTTCGAACCCGACCCATTTGGTCGATCATTAGGATCCGACCAAACACATTAGGTGACCATAGTATATAGGGCATAACCTTCTGAGGTTATACCTTATGGTCACGACGTTTAAGTAGTTGTATGATAGGTAGTTTATATGCCTTAGGTAAATTGCCAAAATACCCCTTTGATGCCAAAATTCATTATAAACATATGTGACATAACTTTTGACATCTAAACTGATTTGGCGATAATATTAGGCATGTTAAGGCATATCCTACTTGTCATTGGACTAGTTAGGCGGTCCGAACGCGTTTCACGCGAACGACGCGTTAAAGTAGCATAAGCTACCGAAACGGGTCGTAATGGGTCAAAAGCACTTAGGTTAGGTTTCATTTAGTATGTAGGCTTTGTTAAACCATACTACCTGAGTTCCCATACTCATTTGGTTTACGAGCCCTCATTCTTTCCGATCCTCCGATATAGGTCCGGTTTATTAACATAGTAACCTATATTAGGTGTCGTTTGATATCTGTGATCTCTAGCATTGCTTGGTGGTTATCTTAGGACTTCTGAGCAATCTCAAGTGAGTACATAGACCCCTCTTTTACTGTTTTCCAAACTGTTTTGGGGTGAAACACATGTGCCTACTTGTTACTTTCGTGCTTTCCTGTTTTCACATCATATACTTGTTATGTTCATTAGTACACTATTAGTACATGATTTACATTACATTTCTGCTAGGTATGTTGACTGATAGCATGCTAGCACATTGATTTACATGACTTTTCTGCTTTGTATGTTAACTTAGCATACTTAGTACATCACTTTACAATACATTTCATGCTATGTACGCCTATTGTGTGCATACTTAGTACATTGTTTTACATTACACTTATGCTATGTATTTCCATTACGTGCATACTTAATACATTGTTTTACATTACATTTCTGTTGCATATTCTCATCCAGCATATGAACACATTATACTACATTTTGAACCGTTGTAACCATTTGACTATGTGAACCGTCGTAACCCTTTGATTATATGAACCGTTTGTAACTATTGAACCGTGTGAACCAGTTGTATCTGTTGACATGATTTACATTTGACAATATACATTTGACTATACATAAACATTGCTACAATTGTTAAACATTTCATCTTGATGGTTTGGTTTGAGTAAGTGATTTAAGTAACGAGGCGTATGTAATATGATAACAAGCACGGTGGATACACCGCTGGTACTTCCTATATATATATATATAAGTGTTTGTATGGTATCACATATTGTAGCGTTATTTGAATCATTTCAATTTGAGACATATAACATTTTATACAAATAACATACTTTTCACAAGACATTGATTTACAAACAACTTATCTTATACAAACTCATTTTACATGGTTATTCATTTAACCATACATTATTCTGTTATTTATACATATCATCTGATATTATCGTTTTTCAAATGATTTACAAGACAAAGCAAATTACAAGGTTCATGACTAAACATTTTCTCAAACATAAGTCATGGATTCTGCTTTCACAAAACCTATGTATCTCACAGGCATTTTTATGCTGACGTACCTATTTTCACATGTGTTTTCAGGAGATGATGCATAGGACTTATCAAGACATACTTAGGCGGACCTATGCCTTAGTGACTTAAAACGAGACAAGAACTAGATAATTTTTGTTATATACTCTTTGTTTCTTGTTTAAAACAATGTAACTCTCTTGTTTGATTAATAAAACAAAATTTTAATTGCCATGGATTTGAAACAATTAATTCTGTTACAACACTCCCCGACGTTTCCGCCACGTTTTGTATGTTCTACATGGTCGGGGTGTGACAATTATACCCAATATACCCCTGCATCCCATGTTAACACTGCTCACTATGCTGCAACCCCTGTGCCTGTGCATTATGTTCAAACCACTGTTCCACAAATTCAGTATGTTCAAGCCCCTGTCTCTCAGGTGCAAGTGCAACCTGTTGCACCTCAACAAGTTGCTCCAACAGTGGTACAACCAGATCAACAAAGCTTTTTCACCCAAGGCTTTGTTGATTGGAGCAACATACCTGATGAGCTTGGTGATGAAAATTTTGCACTCTATGCTTTTAATAAACCTTCTAATGATGAATTTTGCTTGATGGCTTTATAGTCAATACCAGAAGGGGTAGAAACTGTAGGTGAATAGCTAAGTGCTGAAACAGTGGATGAAGTGGCTGAAGCAGTGGTTACTGCAGTTGCTGGTGAACTACTGCTGGGAGAAAATTCAGAAACCCTGATTGAACCACTGTCTGACCCCTGGTCCAAAGAAGACAAAGAAGAAAAGGAAGAGAAGAAAGCAGGTGAGAAAGAAGTTAGAGCTGATGATGAAGATGATCATCAATGTGATTGTGCCATGATGGCTGCTGCTAAGGTATCACCTCAAGTTCTTGAAAAACTGTGTTCAGACAAATGCATTATTGCATTTGCTAACATCAAAGAGGTAAATGAAAACCTTAGGGATAAAATCTTAACTGATGAAGTCAAATTTGAAAAGTCATTACAAGAACTTAGAAACAAATTGGCTGAAAAAGATAAAGAAATCAGCAGTCTCAAAGAAGAGCAGAGCATAACCAAAACTCAACTCCAAACTATGGTAGAAAAATACCAAGTTTGCAAAAAGGAGTTGGAGTCCACCCAGATCACCTGTGAAAGATGGGTGGAATCTTGCAAATGGTATGAGGTTATGCTTGAGAAATAGCTTGAAAGCAATGCCAAGTTTGGTATAGGGTATAGAAAATATGATGATCTTGAAAACACTGCTGTCAAACAAGCTGGTTCAACTAAAATAATACCAACCAACAAGAATGGCCAAGAAGTAAAGATTACTGACAAACTTGGTAACAAAATCACTCTGGAGAGATCATCAGTGGGGTCCTCAACTTTTGAGGAAATTGAGAAATACCAATTTAAACCCACATGGTCTGATGAGTGTGACATTCTTGAAAATTTCAAGCCTATGGACTTTACAACCACTGATGGTGTCACAGCTCCAAAAGATAAGGTCATTCCTATCAAAGATATCCCACAGTAGTTCAAAACTCTGTTGCTAAGGAATCGGAGAAAAGGAAGAAAAGAGAAAAGATCAAAAACCTGTTTTGTGATTTTTGTGTAAAGAGAAATCATCTAACAAAAGACTGTTTTCATCTAAAAGCATATGATCTAAACAAAACAAGTGTCATTGTACCTGCTGAAAGCTGCACTATCTGTGGTAAAACAAACCACAAAACTCAAGCATGTGTGTATCTCAAAAATTTTGATGTGAAAAAGAATGAGTACACTGCTAAAACATCCTTGAGTCCATCAACATCATCTGTCAAATTCACCAAGAAACAACCACTGTTTGTGCCAGTCCAAACAGCTGTCACAAAACAGCTGAACCAAACATCTGTTCAAAGAGATGTTCAAGTGACTGATGCACCCCGTGCCAATCAATTCAGGAAAGGTAAGGGACAACCATCATACCAAAGGATCCCACATGTTTATGAGGCTTACAAAAAGCCCTCAAAACCAAGAGTGAACAGGCATCCTTTTGGTTATCACCAGGTGATTGGTCAAAACCCCCAACAGTGGTTAGAGAAAAACATTCCCAAAAATGTTCAAACCCCTGAGCTAACCACTGTCCATGCATCTGCAACCATCCCAGACACTGTTTAGACCCCATCCAAAGCATTATTGGCTTTGGTGACCTTAATGAACTAATCCTTTTACTTCATGTGCAGGGAGCTTCTGCATGCTTAGATAGTCTTTGGTATGTAGATAGTGGAGGCTCCAGGCACATGACAGGATGTAAAGCCCTTCTTCAAGATTTCAAAACTCATGGAGGGGGTGATATATCCTTTGGCAATAATAGTAAAAGGAAAGTTCTGGGGTCTGGTACAGTGAAATCTGGTAATGTAAAATTTAAAAATGTCAATCTTATAGACAATCTAAAATTCAACCTCCTGAGTGTGTCACAAATGAGTGATAAGGGGTATGGCTCATTCTTCACAAAGGATTGTTGTAGGATTGTTGGACCAGAAATGGTTGATAAGATTGAAGCAATAATCAAAAATGGTAAAACTAAACTTGTTGCTCAAAGAAGTGGCAATGTTTATGTTGTTGATATGTCAAAAGAGTGCCCCAAAACTGATGCATGTTTGTTCTCTGTTGCATCAAACATAGCGACAGAACTATGGCACAGAAGATTGGGGCACACAAATCTCAAGACAATCACTGCCATTTCAAAACAGGGGTTAGTAAGAGGTTTACCTCAAAAACTGTTCACTTGTCCAGAGCATTGTGTTTCCTGCCTAAAAGGAAAACAACATAAAAGCTCCTACAAATCCATTGATGAGTCCAAAACAACCAAATGTTTGCAAATGCTTCATATGGATTTGTTTGGCCCAGTAAAAGTCATGAGTCTTAAGAAAAAGAGGTATTGTTTGGTTATAGTTGATGACTTTTCTAGGTTTACAGGGACTTACTTTTTACACTCAAAAGATGAGACTACAGGCATTCTGCAAGACTTTGTGAAACAGGTTGAAAAGCAGTTTGACCTTCCAGTAAAAATCTTCGGAAGTGACAATGGCACAGAGTTCAGGAACAAGGAGTTGGATGATTTCTGTGTGTCAAAAGGAATTGTGAGGCAATACAGCATTCCAAGAACACCAGAACAAAATGGGGTTGTTGAAAGAAAGGACAGAACTTTGATTGAGGCTGCCAGAACCATGCTTGCTGATTCAGGTTTGCCATTAACTTTTTGGGCAGAGGCAGTAAACACTGCTTGCTATGTCCAAAACAGAGTTTTAATCAACCTCAGGCATCAAAAGACTGCCTATGAACTACTGTATAAAATAAAGCCATTGATTTCATACTTCAAAGTTTTTGGTTGCCCATGCTTCATTTTAAACTTAAAAGATTCCATTTCTAAGTTTGCAGCCAAAATTGATTGTGGATATCATCTGGGATACTCAACCACTGCTAAGGCCTACAAAGTGTTTAACATAAGGACCAAAACAGTGGAGGAGACTTTGAATGTAAAGTTCAATGAACTTTCATCAATGAAAATCCCAGCAAATCCTGCAGATTTGTTTGATCTTGATAAATTCACCTTTGAAAATACTAGTGTCAAGACTAACAGTGCAGGTCCATCAGTGGATTCATCACCAGACTATGGATATGAAATCATCATTCCTCAAAAGTCTATCAAGATGGGAAGAGCAGCAGATGTTCAAAATAGCTGTCAAAGCTCAACCACTGCTACCTCAACAGTTGTTGACCAAAGTAGCCCCTTAACCACTGCTTCCACATCATCAAACACTGTTGATAAAAGTCCTCAAACAGTGGATCAAAGTCAGCATAAAAGTCCTATTCCACCACCTTTTGAAGCCACTGCTGGATCATCAAAGTCACCAGCAGTGGTTAGCTCAGATGATTCACATCTGCAGCCCTAACCACTAAATGCCATTGTTACATACCAAGGAGAGCTCATCTTCTTGAAATCTCATCCACCAGACCAAATTATTGGCAACATCAATGAAGGGGTGCTCACAAGAAGTCAATCCCAAAACATTTGTCTTTTTGCTGGTTTTCTATCACTCCATCAGCCAGTCAAGTACCAAGAGGCACTAAAAGACAACAGCTGGGTAGAAGCCATGCAAGAGGAGCTCCAACAGTTTAGAAGACAACAAGTATGGGAGCTTGTTCCATTGCCAGAGGGTGTAAGTCCTATTGGCACAAAATGGGTCTTCAAAAATAAAACTGATGAAAGGAGTATTGTTGTCAAAAATAAAGCCAGGCTTGTGGTTCAAGGGTACAGACAAGAAGAGGGGATTGATTATGATGAAACATTTGCCCCTGTTGCAAGACTTAAAGCAATCAGACTATTTCTGGCCTTTGCTGTCAACCACAACATCAAGGTGTACCAAATGGATATCAAATGTGCATTCCTCTATGGTAAGATTCAAGAAGAGGTATATGTTTGTCAACCTCCAGGTTTTGAGGATCCATTTAATCCAAATCATGTCTACAAGCTGAATAAAGCTTTGTATGACCTGAAACAAGCACCAAGGGCCTGGTATGAAACTCTTTCCACCTTTCTACTCTCCATTGGTTTCACTAGAGGAAGAATTGATAAAACACTGTTTTTAAAATGGAGAGGGAAGGATTTGATGATTGTCCAAATTTATGTGGATGACATCATCTTTGGAAGCACATGTAACAAAATGTGTGAGGAGTTTAGGCAACTCATGACAGCTGAGTTTGAAATGAGTGCAATGGGTTAACTCCAGTGTTTTCTTGGTCTCCAAGTAAGAGAACTGCAAAATGGCACTTTTATCTATCAAGGCAAATATGCCAAAGAACTTTTAAAGAAATTTGATATGGATGATTGTAAGCCATGCAGTACACCCATTGCAACCAATAAATTAGTCATGTCTGATGAAAAGGAAGATTTGGTTGATCAGACCTTATATAGAAGCATGATTGGGTCTTTATTGTACCTAACTGCATCAAGACCAGACATCATGTTTGCAACATGTGTCTGTGCGAGATCCCAATCAGCCCCTAGAAAGTCAAACCTTATTGCTGTAAAAAGGATATTCAGATACCTCAAAGGTGCTCCCACACTTGGTATCTGGTATCCAGCTGATGGTAAAATTGAGCTTTCAGGTTTCTCAGATAGTGACTTTGCTGGATGTGACAAAACAAGGAAGTCCACTTCAGGAGGGTGTCAATTCCTAGGCAATTGCTTAGTGTCTTGGCAAAGCAAAAAGCAAGCAGCTGTTTCCACATCCACTACTGAGGCAGAATATATAGTTGCTGCAAGCTGTACAACCCAACTGCTTTGGCTTCAAAATCAATTGCTGGATTTTGGTATCACTGCCTTGAAGACACCACTCATGTTGGACAGCCAGGCAGCTGAAAATATCATCAAAAATCCAGTCTCTCATTCAACCACCAAACACATTGACATCAGACATCACTTTGTGAGGGATTGCTATGAAAAAGGTTTGATTTCTCTGCATCATGTTCCAACTAAGGATCAGCTGGCAGATGTGCTAACCAAAGCATTAGACACATCCACCTTTGAAAGCATGATCTCTAGGATTGGCATGCTGAACATGGAATAACAGGCAAAATCCTATCTTTCTATGAATAAAAGCATTAAAATGTTTTCAGAAAATAAAAAATCTATCCTTAAAAATAGCTAAAAATGAACTTTTCATTAAATCCTTAAAAGTCTGCCATAACCACTGATGGGTTCAAAAGTCTGTTCTGCTTCAAAGTCTGTCCACTGCTGAAAGTCATCCCTTGCTCTCTCATTCTCTTGATAAGCACTGTTGTTCAGAATCAGTGTTGTATCCACTGATGTGTTATCTACTGATAGTAAAAATCATCCACTGCTTTCATCTGTTACCGTTGCAACCACTGCCTTCATCAGTAGTTTTCATAAAAGTATTGTCCTTCATTTCATCAGGGGATGGCACATGGACAGTACATAGTGGTCAAACCTTTTGTAACCGCTGCCACGTCAGCATTCACTTTTTCTCCTTAAAACCCCTTTTCAAACCCCAAACAGGGTTTTACTGTCGAATTGAATTCATAAAAATTCTCTTCTCAAAGCAGTTTTCATCACATTTCCTCAAATTCCTTCACAATTTTCTTCAATCGTCTTCTCCAAAATGACTAAATCGAAATCCTACGCAAAATCCACCTCAAAATCATCTTCCAAAGAGGCCTCTCAAAAGGCTAAACCCACCGAAATTCCACACAAACCTTCTCACAACCTTCTGGGTCTTCTCACAAAACCCGGCACCACCGATGCTTTCGACTCCATCATTGATATCATGTCTGCATCAAAATACAAAACTTTGTTAACAGCAGATGCACCAATTTACTTGGCAACCCAAAGAGAGTTTTGGAAGAATGCAACCCTTGGCAAACAAGGAGAAGCTGTAATAGCCATAAACTCCTCTCTAAAGGGTAAAGCTGTCAAAATCACACCACAATTCATCTCGGAAGTCTTTCAGCTCGATGATCAACAAGGTAAACATTCTTCCCTAAAAACGAGTTAAAAATTGACTTTCTTGAGAGAGGGTATGTGATGTGATCTAAAGTATGCATATTTTATATCAATATTTCCTATACTTTTGAGTATATTTAGGGTTGTTTTTATTAAGTTTTATTCGTACTTGGTTCATATTTAAAGTTTAATAATTTAAAGAGTCAACGAGCTAAAATGAGCCAAAAGGATAAGATCTTCCTATACTAATAAACAAAAATCTTTTTGTACACGTGCCACTCTCTGGTGCCTCCTGACTTTTAATAATAATATTACATATTAATTTTTTATACACAAAATATAATATAATATAGTATAATATTAATTAATATAGTTAGAGATAAACATATAAATTCAAATTTAATTAATCATTATCTATCTAAATTCTAATAAAAGACTCCCAATAATGCCACATGACATTTCTATCATTCAATTCATTAATAACTATTAATAATATTAATATTAATATTAATATTAATAAGTAATATTTAATCTAATCCGATAGTATTAAATATAATATAATAATAATGACATATAATTTAATCTGATATGATATTACTAAATATAAATATAAATATAAATATAAATATAAATATAATAATAATCACATATTTCACATATCACGAAGACCCATATAAAAACCCAAATTAATAAGGAAAAGATATCACTCCCAAATGCATATGCGAAAAAAAAAAATGATGATGCTATAACTAACCTAACATTAGTATTGCTCCATAATGCTATAACTGGCCTAAGATTAGTAAGTAGTTAATTTTTTTTGTTTATAATTTAAATTTAACATGTGAAGGAAGTTAATATTTAAAAAATTGTTGAGAGACTTTTGTGAGACAAAATAAAAGGATGTTTGGTTTTTCATGAGCAAAACATTGTTAAGGGGCTTTTATGAGACAAAATAGAAAGTATATTGGTTTCCATGTGCAAAAAATTGTTAGAAGGACTATTATGAGAAAAATGTAAAAGTATGTTGAATTTTGTAATTATTATGTTCTTCGGATACAACCACTCTTATCATTCAACCCGTGTAACACACGGGACTATAAACTAGTTTACTTAAAAGGAAAATAAAGATGTTGATTATCATACATGACGTAAATTTTATTATATCAACATATTAGTGCAAAACAACTTATTTAAATATCTTATGAGAATTAAGTGTGCTCGTGATATTTGCAGGCCCACAAATAGAATTAGAGAAGGGCTTAACAAGCTATTGAATGATGGGCTTTTGAGGAACTAGTAGGTTTCGAGGATTATGGATATATAAAAAAACCTACTGATCACAAAGAAAAAAAAGGAAGGCGACATATATTATTTTTTAGACGGCAGAACAGTAGAGGACAGACGACAGAAGATATCTTGGGGGTAGGCTGCGATCAAGAAAGGGAAAAGGATTGGTTCGAGGGTTCAAGCCGCGATCAAGATTCAAGTCCGGGTTTGATATTTATTAGTATTCAATTTTGTTAAGACTTTGTGTTTTTAGATTTAATACTATGTTTTATTTATTATCTGAGACTTACTTCTTTTTAGTGGTTATGATTATTGGCTAAACATTTTATGGTTGCCTAGGGTTGATGAACTAGACGAATTGTTTGAATGAATAATTTTTGGTTTTGAATGAATGTGATGAATTACATGTTATAATTTTTTAACCCGATTCTAATTGTTTGTGTGTTGGTGTTGATTGGCTTAATAATATATTTGTTGGTTCCATTGCTCTAGATACTTAGAAATATACTTTAGAGCCAGGAGTCAGTCTAGGTTTTAACTTTTCAGTCTAGATCTTGAAGGTGAGAAATCTAATTCAAGTTTAATAATTATTAAAACCAATTAATTAAAACGTGCAATCTTTTCTAGAGGTGAGAAATCTAATTTAGAATTGCTAGGTTATTAGCTGGGCGTTGTTTGGCAGTTTGGGTGGCCGATAACTTGGGTTCATCTGTTTATTCGCGTCTAGAGTTTCCTAGGGTCTCGGTGTTCTTAGTTATTTCTGCTTCATAATTTGAGGGTTTTAGTAAATAAATTGCTTTATACCTGATAGTTGTGGGATTTGGTGGTCGATAACTCGAGTCAGTCCATTTTAGCATTTCATCACTTGTCGTACTATTGGGTTCGGTTTACCTTCCAAGGGTTTATCGGGTTAGACAGAGTCTTCATTCGAAACCAAGGTTAAGATTTTATTCATGAGTCTAGGGATTCTCGCCTAGGTAACCTACTTTCCTATCATCCTTAATTTCACCTTAGTAGCCTTCAGCCTGCGTCTAGGTAGTCTTGTCTAAGTTAATATTATTTAATTAGTTAATTAAAACACTTAAAATCCAATCAAATCAAATAAACCAATTAAGTAATTAGTTGAGTCAGAGTCTAGTTAGCGTCGCTAGTGTCTCGTGGGTTCGATACTCGGACTTCATTAGGATTTACTACGTACGATAGGTACACTTGCCTGTCAGTGGTCTAGCATTTAGAGAGTCTTAGTTTATAAATTTAAAACTAGGGTGTCTAGATTAGGTTAGTAGTTTTTAATAGACCAAATTCAGCACATCAAGTTTTTGGCGTCGTTGCCGGGGACGCTTAGGCGATTGCGTTATTAGCTTTAACTGATCTTATTTGTTTAATTGGTCTTATTTGTAATTTGAGTCTTAGGGTTTGAGTCTTAGAGTTTGTGTCTAGTAGTAGTGTGTCGAGTCATTATTTTTGTAAATATTTTTTATTAGTTAGTTTGTTTGTTTTTTTTTCTTTCCTTTCTCTACTTTGTGCTGTTTTTGCTACTCTCTTCATGGTAGGTTATCATAGCGAGTACCCTCCCTATGTTTGGGAGTTCGTGGAATCATGTCAAATATTCGCTCAGATAACGGCAACAACACAGGACCAAGGAGATCCGAGGTTTCCCGAAATGTTCACCATTCTTGAGCGAATGATCGAGACACTGAGTCAAATGATTAAGGAAAGCATAAATCAGCACCTACATCCAAGGTGTCAGGACTGTGGTGGACCGCACTGGTATGAAGATTGTCCTGTTTACTATGCTAATAATATTGACTTTGAGAGCTATGGGGGAGAAGAAGAAGTAGTAGAGATAAAAGAGGTTGAAGAGGAGCTTCCCAGTAATCTCGAGTTGTCTGATATAGGACTGGAGACGACAACGGACGATTCAGTCCCACCTCCGGTTAAATAGGACGTGACGCTTAATTGGTATTCCACGCCATGGTATTACGGTCCTGAACCCATTGATGATGACTTCTGGAGAGACGATGATGAGAGAGAAAAAGCTAAAGAAGAGCCACTTAACAAGATGGAGGATGAGAAAGGGGAGCATGTACCATCTTGGGAGGAGGAGTTTGGTGATGAGTTGGTAGGTTTGCCAACTCTTGAAGATGAAGAATTTGACCCGGTTGGTGATCTCGCCTATTTAGAGATATTACTTGTAGGGGCGCCAACCATGGTGATCAAATATACACCGAACGTAGAAGAGAAAGTGGCTGAAATGTTTGTCAGCTGGCCCGTGAAAGATTTAGATGTTGGATCGCCATCATATTTAAAATCACGGGAGAAGGCACGAAGGAACTTGGATCGACAAAGTTTGAGGACACAAAGATGGTGCAAAAGGAAGTTTAAGGCAACACTAAAGTGCAAAGACGACCATCCTCCTCACTGCATATCTCGTATCAGGTTTGATCCAGGTAAATTTAAATATTGGTGGTCTGACCCGTTTAAAAATTTTAAAATATTTTATTATTTTTTAGGAACAGGTGGAATTAAACGGGTTAGATGAGGTCCAAATCAAAGAAAAACCTCCTGATTAAATTCAAGTGTGGGGAGGTTTTGTAGAGTTTTGTAAGTTTATTTATTCGGTGGATTTTCGGTAGTTTTTAGAGTTTGTTATTGAGTCATTTATTTTGTACTATGAGTCTAACTTAGTAGTTTTGAGTCGTTTTTTTTAGAGTCGGTACTGCTTTGGTTTTGCTTGTTTTTGTTAATGCAGGTTTGGATATGTACCACCTGTACTCAATCTCCATTCGGGTGATTTTGGAGCTGCTTTTCAAATTTCAAGGCATTTACCAAGTGTACTAGTCAGAGTCAAAGCCGATCGTGACCAAAATGCTATACGATCGAGCTGGATTGGACGAGTGTTATGGAGCATACGCGTTATAAAACCAGCTAAGTCCTTTCCAATTATGCCCTTAGTCTTTTTATTTCTTATTTATTTTTAGTCTTTTGAGTCGGTTTCCATCCAACATTGAGGGCAATGTAGAGTTTAAGTGTGGGGATGGGAAACTATCATTTGTATTTAGTTACTAGAGTCTTGAGTCAAAAAAAATAAAAAAAATAATAAAAAAATT
>JARYGA010002754.1:0-41437 GCA_030545235.1 Helianthus tuberosus
CTACCATACAAGCATTCAGGCTGTGCCTTTTGAGGCATTATATGGTAGGAAATGCAGAACGCCTATCTGTTGGGCAGAAGTAGGAGAAGCTCAGTTGTCAGGACCTTATATAGTCCTTGAAACAACGGACAAAATTGTCCAGATCCGTGATCGCTTAAAAGCTGCCAGGGATAGGCAGAAAAGCTATGCTAATGGGAAGCGAAGGTCCCTAAAATTTGAAATAGGCGATAAAGTTCTACTGAAAGTATCACCCTGGAAAGGTGTGATGCATTTTGGTAAGAAGGGTAAGTTGAGCCCTAGATATATTGGACCATTCGAGATTATCGAATGTGTCGGCAGTGTAGCTTATAAGCTAAACCTGCCTGAGGAGCTGAGTGGAATTCATAATGTGTTTCACATTTGCAATCTCAAGAAATGTGTAGCCGATACATCTCTAGCTATGTCTCATAAAGACGTACAGATTGAGGAAAGCTTGAGATTCATTGAAAGACCTATATCAATTGAGGATCAACAAGTTAAAAAGCTCCGAAGAAAGCATGTACCTATAGTAAAAGTCAAATGGGAAGCCCATAGAGGTCCCGAATATACGTGGGAAGTCGAGTCCACTATGAAACAAAAGTACCGTCACTTATTTCAGTAAATCTCGAGGTCGAGATTTCTTTTAAGGGGGTGAGGATGTAACACCACGAAAAAACATGTCCAATTATGTATGGACACGTGTCCTAAACTCTAAACATGAGAAAGATTGAGTTTGAAGGAGTAAAGTTGTCGAACAGTGAAACTATGAAACCACAAGGATTGAAAGTGTCAATATGCCAAACTTGTGCCTCTGAATGACCTTACATGATGAATATATTCTTATACGAGTGATTGATTGGATATAAGAAGCCATGTCTGAAAATAATCGGGAGATTATTAAATTATAAGGGTTAACCGTGTCAACATGTCAATTCTGACCTCTGAGTGACCTTTTAACGAGACCGAGGCTTCGAAACATTCAAATATACTCTTAAGAATAAGTGGTATAAATTTCATGAGGTTTCGAGATCGTTAGATATGTTTTCAAGACTTTGGGCCAAAAGTGTCAACTTGTTGAAACTTGCTTTCATAGTGATATTTAACGAACCCGAGCCTAACAAGGTTTGTTTATATATCCTTGGGCCCCAAGAAATTAACTACAAGGGTCTCTATTGCCAAAAATGAAGTTAAAAAGGGGTTTAAACGAGCAGGGACTGTATCTGCCAGCTTTAAACTTGTTTTCCCGGTTTAACATGTCCATGCGGCCCGCGTAAGACACCCTTAAGTCTTACGCGGCCCGCCTCAGGACGCCCAGACCAGAAAAGTCACCTGCAGGTGCGGGTTGGCCTGTTCCACCGCCTTAACCTCAAATATTTCGACCTAGGGAGCTGTAAGTCAGTTTATTACAATAGGTAGGACACTTGGGTCAATCTCAGCGCCTCCTATTACACCTGGAGATGATCTAAATCCAAGGAATTCACTATATAAAGGAAGCCTATTCTTGTGTTCTTGACACACATTTGCAACATTCAATTGTGGGACTTGCTCTGGAGCTTCCATCAGTTAGAAGAGGATTATCAAGTGTAGAAAAGTTTGCTAGGACCTTAAGTAAGCTTCTAATTACTTGTTTAGTTGTTTAATTTAGCTTAATTACTCTAAAGTCAAACTTATCGTAAAATTAGTTTGACTTTCGTTTTAATTACATGTGGCTTAACCACTGATCAAATTGAAAGTGGTTATAAGACCACATTAGTGTAGGTGATTAACCCTTAAAAGGGCACCCCCTAATTATCTCGTTTGACTGGTCAATTGTCGGGTCAAAGTAGTTTGACAAAAAGTCAAACTGGACAGAAATTGCAAGAATGATTCTAATTAATAAACCAGAGGTTCTAAATTATATTTTAACATTCTAAAGACTTGGTAATTAATATTAAAACTTGTTTTATCAGTCCTAACCCGACAATTAATAGTCTAAGGTCAGTTTATAACCGAAAGTCGCGAAAGCTTGACTTTGGCTTTGACTTTCAGTTCTGACCCGTTTAAGCTTAATTCTCCCATGTTTTAAGCTTTCATTAGGACCACATTACTTAGTAGTATAACCCCCTGAATTTATATTGCATGGTACTTAGTGGTTTGAATTATATACATTTGATCGTAATTATGCTCAATAATGCTTTAAACGCCCTTTTTACATACAACTAAGATTTTTAACAATGTGATTGGACTAACATCTTTGCTACTGATATTTAGACATGTCCTGAAAATTTGACATCAATTGGAGGTTTAGAATTTGGGTTATGCTCAATAGCGTAATTAAGGGACTTTTTAACATTTAAATGGCGTAATTAACATAAAGCCTATCTAAACCCAATTTTTGACATCAAACCTTGTACCTACTGATATAAAATAATATTTTGGGATTTTAAATATTTTTAATTATTTTTAGGCTGAGCATAACATAGGATTATAGCCTGATTTCGGGAAATGTCTGTTTTACCCTTTTCATGCATAAAATAAGTTTTACTTAACTTTTTAGTGCCAAACCTATTGCTAATGAATTTATATAATAAATAAAGTATTTTGAACTTTATAAACTGATCAAAAACTCAGATTTACTATTTTAACCCGAATAACCCTTTAAACCGACTTTTAAGCGTTTTAAGCATCTAGTATGGGTAAAAACTATATTTGACATATAAAACTTAATACCCACTGATGTTTTAAGATAATTTATGTAATTAAACAGTAAGTCAAAGTTTTTAAACTCAGAAGTCTATTTTGACCTTTAAAGCCTATGTAAAATTACCAAAATGCCCCTACGGGACATAGTTTGGCTATATGAGATTATTTTCACATATATAAAGTATCCTACTGTTATAACTTATAAAATACATATTTTTACTGATCTAATCAGATCTGAAACTCAGTTGCATATTTAAACTCTTTTATGGACATTAAAATTACCAAAATGCCCTTATGGGACTTATTTTGGTTTAAATTACTTTTTGGGCATATATGTTAACATCTTACTGATATATTAACATATTTTGAGCATAATAATGATTAGGACCTGTATATAATTTATTTGGTTACCCGTTACGCGTTTACGCGTTCAGAACGGCTTATGTGACTAGTTTACATAAAATAGCCGAAATGGGTCAAACCTTATCATTAAATCCTCAAATTCCAGAATATGTTTAGTTTACCCATAATATACAAGTATCCAAGCTTGTCGGGTCTAAACCACATTCTATTCCGATCTCCGTTTAATCGAGCGTTTAGAACCGTAAGGTTTCTTTCTAAGCTAGCCGGTCTAAGTCCTTGACTAAATTAAAGACCCGTTAGCACCCTAATAGGTTAATAAACCTTATATACAGATTAAATAGCTTCCGGTAGAAGGTGCCTTCAAAAAGCCTTAAGATTTTACTGCTAGCATCAGGTAAATACTTTTAACTTATTTTCCCTATACGGGCTTGGGATATGGTATTATAATAATACCACTTGGTCGGGTATGAAATCATTTAATCGGATTGTGATTAATAAATTGCATAACCCGTTTTAATCTGTCTTGTTTAATAACATAAGCATTGGGGGTTAACGACCGTGTCCTGGATATCCTCGGCTCATTTTATTGAAAATGGCCACGACCTATGCACGGGGTGTAGGCATACACCTGACAGATGCAAATGCTAAATATAAACCCACATGTTGGGGATAACTCCTTTGTGGGTTCTATAAGTGGTGAGTCGGTTAATCACGACCGGCTTCCAACCGGCCCCAATTGTATGACAAACATATAAAACTGTATACAAGATTATATTTAAATAATTGTCCCAAGTTATAAAAGATTTATGCCTTGTGCACCTAAATCAATTTTCTTAAATATTTTCAAAAGAGTCAGTTAATTGTATTTACCAATGTAAACTGACGTATTTTCTTAAAGACTGATTGACAGGTACCTCTCGAAATAGGCTGGAGCTATAGGGTGTCTTTAGAGGATCTTGCAAGTCCATAAGATGCCCGCAGTCTGTTATTTTTGTTTCTTTGTATTTGTTTATGATCCGCCTGTGGATCTCATTACATTCCAGTCTGTACATTCATAAACTCGAACACTCAGACAATATGGTTTGTAATAGTTTATTTACCCAGACTTCCGTTGTGATATTATATTGTGTGTATTTACTATGATGATATCAACTACGTCACGATACTCTCCGTCGGGCCCACCGGTAATATGTGGAAATATCGGGGTGTGACATTATGTTAACAGATCTGCTAACTTTAATGTGAAATGACTATCTTACCCTTTAATATTACCTCCAAGGTTCTTGTTATGTCGCATAATTACCCCCCACTGGTAAATTACAAAATTGTCCTTTCTTATTACCCCCTATACTTTGTTGTAAGAAACAATATTCCCCCCTGCAGTAACCAAAACCCTTCCCGTCAAAGCATTCAGAAATCATGTATGCACACTCAAAATCAGTAGAATGGTTAGCTTATAAGCATTCAGAACATGTATTCAGAACATTACAATCAGTAGAAACCGATAAGCATTACAATGGTTAACTTCACTAGAAACCCTTCACAAAATCACAAAACCTATATGTATTCATAACATTACAATCTGTCCATGTATTCAGAAACATTACAATGTTTGGCTGCAGCATTCAGAACATGTATGCACACTCAAAATCAGTTTAAACACATACCTGGTCATGTATAAGCATTCAGAACATGCTCAAATGTATTCAGAACATACCTAGTTGCAGCTGTATATGAAACTAGAACCTGTTGAAACAAGAACCAGTTGAAACAGGTTGTAGTATACAATACACATTTGGTCAAAAATCAGTTTAAACATGTTGTATGCACATATACATGCACATTTGGTCAAAATCAGTTTAAACACGCACATATACAGCTGTATGCACATTTGCTCAAAATCAGTACTTAGCTAATCAGTTTTAACATGCATATAAGCATTCAGAACATATACTCAAACCTGCAGTATACTCAATCATGTTGAAAGGGTATAAAGCTCAATACTGAAATAGAAGCAACCTAGATCAAACATGCAGTATACACATAGCACCACTACATTGGCCTCTTTAATTCATAATTCAGTCACAAAACCCTTTAACCAATATCTTTCACTAATTCAGTCACTGCCTTGACTTATGCTAATCACAGCCTTGACTTATGCATAACTCTTCTATATATAACTAACTCACATTATGCATAACTCTCCTAACTACTATAAATTCCTGATCAAGTTAAGGTCTTATAACCAAATTGTATAATCCCTTACAGGTAAATGAACAGGTTTATCTACTGTGCTATACATTTTATTCCAATCTCCAAACAAATCCCTGATAAAAACAATAGACATTCAAAACAAGCATACCATGCAATAGACATTCAACAGTAAGCATAGTTAAATACGGATCATTGTTAAAGATCATTAGTCCTACTACATTGTTGCATACTACATTGTCATAACCAAGGATCATGATATATACACAAAATGCATGTTTAACTTAACTTAACCTACATATTACACAAAACATCCTAATATATTAGAGTTCAACTATGCAACCATTTCCTACTGAGGGGGAAACTGGAAGTACAGGAAAGGGCGGCCTCGCATTTTGACAACCAACGACACCACAATCGATCCTAGTGAAACACGAATCCTCATGTCCACTACAAACACATAAAGATCCATGTTCAATAACCCCTGTTTTTTTTTTTCAAAAACACATGTTCAATAACCCCTGTTTTTTAAACTGACATTACTTGTTCTGTAACCTTACATTACTTGTTCATTAACCACAATCACAATACTTGTTCGATTTTACCTGACAAGTGCGAGAACAGGGAGGATCACCGGTGGACAGGTGGATCGATGGTGGACAGGGGGATCGGCTCTGGTGGTGGAGGTGGAAGCAATGTCTCATCTGATTGGCTCATTCTCCGGTGGACAGGAAGGATCGCCGGTGGACAGGTCGCCGGTAATGAGGAAGAAGGTGCGGGGGAGTGGTCGAAAAGCTTAGGGGGTAAGGTTGAGGGTGGAAGTAATAGTACAGTGGTAATATGTAACACCCCGTGTTTTCGAAAGTCAAAGTCATGATTGAAGCAAAGGAAGACAAGATTGTTAATTGCGATCTGTCTCTCATTGCTCAATTCCTGTTTTGACTTCTTTGACTTGTAATTAGTTTATTTTATTTTCGCTTTAGTTGTATTATGTGGAGTATCTATTAATAATCGCATATTAATCGTTATTTATCGCATGTTTAATCGCTTAATCGCTAACGCAATCGCACTCGCAACTCGAATTACGTATTTTGGTTATTGTTATACGTATGTGTGTGCCTTATGTGTTACTTGTGCATGTTTATTTATGTTAAGTTGTGGTAATCAATCAAAACGCAATCGAAACTCAAACGCAATCGAACTCAATCGTAATCGAAGTCGAACTATGATAATTAGTGGAGAAGAGATAGCGCTAGATATGAATAGTTGGGACTAAAAGTAATTTGACTAGGAAAACCTATCGCATCGCAACGCTCGCAATCGCAATCGAAACAACAAAAATCGTCGCGCCACGCACTCGAACCAAGTGCCATCCGGCCGGATTGCCATCCGACCGGGCGGTCACTTGATTGAGTGCCAGGTTGCCATCCGACCGAGATGACATCTGGCCGGACATTCATCCGGGCGGGATGCCATCCGACCGGCCAGCTCTTTCCTCTTTGGGTATCCTATAAATACCCCATATCACTCTCATAGTTACCACTTTTGGCAACTGACGTCCGAACAGCTCGTGCTCCTCACCTTTTCTTCGATTTCTCTCAATTTCGGTAAGATCTCGTCCTAAATCTTGTACTTCCTTAATCTACACGCACTCCTACACCTTTCTATCTTTTGAATCTTAATTTTTAACCATGAAATCACTAGATTGAGGTGTTCTAGGATGATGTCATCATGGTGTTCTTATGAACTTCATGTTTTGGCTTCAATCCACCAAGAAAAACTTAGATCTAACCGATTTCCACACAAGTAAACAAAGATCTTGCATAGATCTAAACACACTCATGGTGAAAAAGGATTGAAAGATGGTTTCTAACTTTCTTTCAACTCTTTTACACTCAATGCACTCAAAACCGATAGAATTGGACCTTGATCTAGTCTCCTACTCATTCTCAGTGTTGTGCTAGCTCAAGATCCGGATTCTACTCATGAGACCACCGACTTCAGGTTAACCAAGAACATCCATCTTGAACCGGTTAACTGGTCGAACTAGGGTGATTCCTGTTTGATCGGGTCACTTGGGTCAAGATGGGGTTCTGTTGGTCAACACATTGTCAAAACGTCTCGATAAAACGAGAAACAATCAAAACGGTCAAGTGGAAGACGAACGGAACAACTGGGACGGAATGTTATCTGACCGGACTATTGTCCGAACGGATTGCCATCAGAGCGGCCGGCTGTCCGAGCGACCTACATCTTGGGTCCCACACTTAACCAATTTCATCTGACGTCTAAGTGTTGAACGAGTTACTATCCGACCGGACTACCATCCGACCAGATTACACTTCGGATCATGAGATACGTGGACTTTAACACTTAAACAATTTTCAACATGTTCAATGCACTAAGGATGCCACCCGGTCGAACAACCGTCCGACCGAGTGACCACCCTGCTGTGACCTTTTTTCACTGAAGTGCCCAGCCGAACGGGTTGCCTTTCGACCGACCGACCTGAAAGGTAGAGATACTTCAATGTTTTCAAAATGCTACAACGAAAACTTCAAAGATCAATCCATCATACACAAACACATCCTTCTCAAAGGAAGAAACAATACACTCGAATAGTCTTCCGACCGGACTACCGTCCGACCGGATAACCATCCGAACAGATTGTCATCCGCACGAATGACTGTCCGACCGGACTGCTGTCCGAGCCACTTATACTTTGCATCGTTTTACATGTTACTTAACGTTATGCTATTGTTCTAATCAGGCTAATTCCGCTCTAAGCGATCCCTTCAATCCATCAACCGCTGTGAGTATACTCGATCCCTTTTTGCTCTAAGCACATTTGGGTGTTACATACGTTACTTATTCTAAATCACACCGAACACACTACGCAATACTTTGAATGCTAACCGTTATCGCATGTATTACGTGACTAAATGAATGCTTGTTTGTTATGTTTACACATGGAATGCTGTCTACCTGCCTTAGCAACGATAATACTATAGTTTGGACTCAGCACCCGCTCACGCAGGGGTTGTTAAGGACAATTATTTGCATGGATTACAGTGGTAATCATGTATTACGAACTGCCTTGGGCAGTCAACCCGCAGTCATTGGTATCGATAGGTCTATGTCGATAAATAACATGCCTCATTTCACTCTGTGTACATGCTGGTTATGCGTAACGCTTTCGAACTCTATATGCTATTATCAAACTTGTATGCTCACCTTTACACTATGTGTATTGACTTTTATTTTAACGTATGTGACAGGTGCTTAGGATGCTTATCTGCTAGGAAATCGAGGCTAGAATAAGGTCTTAGAGGCCAACAAATAGTTGTCTGTACAAATGAAATCAAGGGTCTCTAGAAGTAGATAAACAATTGGGCTATTTGAAAAATATGAGTTGTCGGACCAGAACTATTTGCCTAGATTTTGTCTGTAATAATTTGTTTATCTTTTAAGACATGGTATGGGACATGTTACTTTAAATTAATTGATAATGATAATTGTTATGGAAACTTCTGGACAATATGTTTCGCTTAGTGCCATGCCCCGATGTTTCCGCCATCGGTTGGGGTGTGACAGATTGGTATCAGAGCCATAACTATAGGGAATTAGGCAAGACACGACCTAGTCCGCGTCGATGTCCTAGAGACCTAGTCTATAGTTAGGAACCAACAGACCGACTCGTACATGTCCAGTAGGGATTATGTATGAGCTTACTACTATTTCGTGCTATTCTCGCCTACGCTACACTATCACTGCACTCGAATTTCCAAATAAGGAACGAGCGATAAAAGTCTAGAATAGGTGTGAAAACCGCAAACTCTCGACAAAAAAAATAGCTTGTTCAACCCGCATTTTTTTATCTATAAACATGAGAACATTGTGTTGAAATAGGAGTGAAATCCATACTTTGACGCATAATTCTCTTATTTTATAAAAAACAGGGACGAAGTTGTTAAGTTAGGGGTGAAGCCCTAACCTTGACGACTTGTTCCGCTCTTTTATAAAACTCTCACCAAGGTCTCGACGGACTCCAACGACCTGAAGTCACGATAAGACTAACGGGATGTGTGCCTAACGCCCTAGAATCGAGGCAAAGGCACTGTCCTGAAGGTTAAATGTGCACAACAAGTCCTTGTGAATAGTCGAATCACTTTGGGTAGTCAATGTCTAATAGCTGCAGACGATCTATCTCTCGATTTTTATGTGTTTTCGATTCTGAGCCCGCAACTGCTGACTCTGATGATTCATTGATTTTATGTGTTTATATGTGTGTTTATTTGTTTATGTGTTTAATTTTTGGAGACTTATTCGAATTTTTGCCTACACTTCGATCGACACGCACAACTCGCACTGCATTGCTATCCCAAAACGCTGATAAATCGCTAAATTAAGGACGACCTTATGCTATGTTATACGCTTATACTACACTACTCGATGTACTAAACGCGATCGCTATATTCGAATACGCACGGACTTTGAATGATAGGTTTCTGTATTCTGACTGCATCTGGTGATTACATGCTTATGTGCTTATGTGCCCTATGTGCTTACATGATTATGTGCTTATATGTTTATGTGAATCTGTGATTACGTGCCTATGTGTTTGTGTGATACATGATTATGCGTGTTCCTAAGCTTTAGTAAGTATTAGACGTGTGAGGTGAGATTCGGTTAAACTATGTCTGAGACCTACGACGATGTCTGTTGCAGACAATGTCGTCATCTGGACACCGTCATCCACGACTCTCTCGTCAAGAACAGAGGGACAAGTGCCTTGCTGCCATCCTCGTGAAATAAGTGGCCAAGGTTGTGCCTCAGATGGTGAGTGAGATTTACGAGAATGTTAGCAAATCGTCTGAGGAGTCTAGAACCGAAGCTCCTAAAGCTGCTACTGCATTCAGCTTCAAACAGTTCAAGGCATACGGTCCAAAGGAATTCACTGGAGAAGATGGCCCAACGGCTATGTTTCAATGGTTCGATTCCATCGAAGTCACTCTGCGCCAAAGCGGCTGTCCTGAAAATCTCTGTACCCTAAACGCTACTGGCGTCTTCCAGTCCCGTGCATTAGACTGGTGGACGGCTGAGAGAAACAAACGCGGGAATGATGCAGCTTATGAGCTGACCTGGGAAGAGCTGAAAGCCATCATGATGGACGAATTCTGCCCTCCCCATGAACGCCAAAAGCTGGAGGACGAGTTTTGGAACATAAACTCGATGGATGGAGACAACGCTGCCCTGACTGCTCGCTTTAGGCAGCTCAGCATCATCTGTCACGATGAAGTGAAGACGTCTGATATGGCCATCAAGAAGTACATTCGAGCTCTACCTGACTGTGTTGCGGATTTTGTGCATGCCTCAAAGACCACAACGATCGAAGAAACTTACTTGCTTGCCACTAAAATCAACGAAAAGCGGGTAAAAGCTGGTGTTTGAGATAAAGCTTCAAAGAGTCTGCACCAAGTCACCGCCGCACCAACTGCTGAAACTACTACCGCTCAACCGTCAAAGTCCTCACGCCGCAAGAAGAAGAAGAACAACAACAGCTCCAGCAACAAGAACTGTGCTGTCACCACCACTGCTGCTCCTCTACAGGCCGTACCGGCCCAACATCAGCACCATCACCGACCAGCACCAGTTACTTATGCACCGCCAGCGAAGCGTGCATTCACAGGCCCCCACCCGGCTTGCCCAACATGTTCTTATCATCACCCGGTGGGTCTCGCCTGTCGTTTCTGCGCTCACTGCAACCTATTTGGCCACTTCACTGTCAACTGCCGTACTGGTCCCCGTCAAGCCCAAGCTCAAGCCACTGCTCATCAAGCTCTACTCCCAGCCCCGCAAGGCCAACAAGCAGCTCCGGCACCCGCGATCAACGCCCGAGTCTGCTTCGCATATGGTGATCCCAACCACTTTGCGAACATGTGCCCGAACAGGGTGGTGAAACAAGAGCCCCAACAGCAGCAACAACACCAACAGCAACAGCCTCAGCAGCAGCAACAAGCCGCATGCGCCAGAACTTTCAACATCAATGTGCGCCAAGCCCAGAATGACAACAACGTGGTCAATCGTACGTTCCTTGTTAATGGTATTTATGCTTCATGTTTGTTTGATACTGGAGCCGATAATTGCTTTGTGTCGTTCGAATTCGAGAAACTCCTTAGTCATAAGCGCTCCCATCTCCCCTCGACATTCGATGTTGAAGTCGCCACTGGAAGAACTGTCACCGTTAATTCTGTTCTTCGTGATTGTACCCTTGAGCTCAACAATCACATCTTCCCAATCGACCTTATTCCGATGCAACTCAGAAGTTTTGACGTCATAGTAGGCATGGACTTTCTTCGCGAAAACCATGCTGAAGTTGTGTGCTTCGAAAAGATGATTTGATTCTCGCTCGCGAATGGTGATTTATTGTGTGTTTATGGTGAAACTGCTTCGAAAGGTCTCAAGCTCATGTCGTGTGTCCAAGCTAGCAAGTATCTCCGCAAGGAATACAGAGCTTTTGTTAGGATTGAACCCTACCAGAGGGACAGATAATGTAAAGCCAAAACCAGGTCACAACAGTGGATTCACAATAAGCAGCGGTTTACACTTTACTCTCCCCTTGAAAGTGATTTATAACAACTGATGGTCTCTATCTGCTGCTCATATCCAACTACTGCTGTCCTTTCAACTGCTGATGAAAACCCTGAAGTATTCAACACTGCTGGTCCTATCTACTAATGTTAAAGCACTGCCCAGTCAAGGACTGATCAACCTTGAGGAAAGCACTGACATAAAGGGAGAGCAGTTGTTTAGTAAATTGTTTGTCTTATGTATAGTCAGTGGTTAGGTTAGCAGTGTTTGTGTAAGGTCAGTAGATACAGGTTGTTAGGCTATTAGACGTCGCTTTCATGGTGACGTCAGCTGAGATACCTCAGTGGTTTGGTTTGCCTATAAATGTAACAGTACCCTGTACTGTTACATTTGATTGACTGAGCTGGTTTTCCCTTCTCATGTCTAATCCTTTAATCTTGAGCAATCCAACCTTGGGGCATCAGGCTGAGGGGGAGTATAGTTTGTAAGCTTATCTGTAATCTTTTGCTTTGATTTGTAAATCATTCGACTCTATGAGAAGCAATTGTTTATCAAACTACTTTCTCCTTTGATTGTGTTTACAAAGTTTGTTTTCATTTCCGCTGCACCTAACATGTTTTCATATTCATTGATTATTCATTTTAAACAAACAAACACTATCATGAGAGCCTCCGATCCTAACAATTGGTATCAGAGCTTGGACAGTCAAATTCGATCTAACAATCAATTTGACATAAAAGTTCAGCTCAAAATTCATTGATACGAATGTTGGTTGTATTTAGTTGAAAAACAGAGTAACGAGTAAAATCATGATCAAAATGGTTATTCAAAAACTCTGTACATCAACCAAGATGTCATATGACACACAAATCTCACACAACAATTGATTTCACGCATAAGTCACTCTTAGTTTTTCAGATTTGAAAACACATCTGTTAAACCATGGGATTATTTCATATTGTCAAAATTGATTTCAAATTGCTGTTATGAAATTTGTGTTGTCACCTGATTTAAATGCTAAAGAATGAATCTCGGATTAACAAAAACCTATGTTCACAAAACGATTAGTGTTTTTGGTAATTTTAAAAGAGAGAAATTAAAACTTTAGTCATTCAGATCTTATGTGTTGAAAACAGGTTGAGTTCTTCAAAAGGACAAAATCAACTATGTTAAAATACAATAAGAAAATTCACAAAAACTCCGAAGTGTGTTCATCTCAAAACTTCTGAAGTCAGAAGAAAAGAGTATAAACATAAAACACTGAAGAGTCAAAGTTTGGGGTAATAATGGTCATTAAGCAACTATGCGCATTCATCTGTTCAGGGAAAGGTTTTGATTCCAGTAAATGAACTCCAAAAAGGACTAGACATATGTTTTAAAAATATATCCATGTGTCCTCATGTTTGCAATCAACCGACAAAGAAAATGGTTCCAAACAGTGGTCAAAATGTATCCAAAAGTTTTCAACCACTGTTGATTAACCACTGACCATTTTCAAAAACCTGTGAGTGATGTGATTACATTCTCTATTGAAATTATACCAGTTCCTTTTGACACTATTCTTAGAAAATCCTTTAACCATTTTTTTTGTTCAAAGGTTTCTCTCGAATAACCAGGATATATTATTCATTTTTTAATATATTTGAAACTTTTGCTTGTTTTTGTTGGCATTAGTTTCAGCTCCTGTCAGGATGTAATACCTTATTTTTGCATGGTATTTGTGTCCTTAGAAATAGGTCAAAAGGAAAAGGTACATATGTCTTGATCATGTCATACTCAGGTTTGCTCCTAAATTTTTATCAAAGGATGATTGCAAACTGTGATTAAATTACTAGGGTACTCAAGTGTTAATTGAGTATTAAACGAAAATGAGTTGCCTTAGTAAAAAGTTTTCATCATCTGGGGTACTAAACTACTGTCTTTCAAAATTGACATGTGGCAAAACCTTGAATGAAAATTCTCAAAACTGTTGCTGAAACACCTGTTCTTCAGATTTGCACCATTTACCCTAACCACTGTTTTATTCCAACGTCTGATCTCTAAACACTGTCCACTGCTGAAAGTTAACCACTGATCCCTCATTTTCTTGTAAGCACTGATGCTCAAAATCAGTGTCTTATCCACTGATATGCTATCTACTGATAGTAAAAATCATCCACTGCCCAAGATTTTTACCGTTGTAATCACTGATGCTTGATACGTCAGTGGCTCTTAAAACAACTGTTCTCCATACTTCATCTGTTTCATCAGTGGTTGACACGTGGTCAGTTTTTAGCCCTCAGATCTTAATAACCGCTGCCACATCAGCGATCATTTTTTAAAATAAAACCTGCCCTAAACCCCAAACAGGGTTTTACACTGTCGAATTGAATTCCAAAATTCTCTTCTCATAGCAGTTTCCAACCCTTCTTCTCAAAATCTCCAAAATCCTCCTTCATTCTTCTCCGCAAAAATGACAAAATCAAAGTCAAAATCAAAACCAAAACCTAAATCACCATCACCTTCCAAAGAGGTCGCTCAAACGACCGAAGAACCCATCGAAATACCATTCAAACAATCTCACAACTATCTGGGTTTATTCACAAAACCTACTGATAATCACACCTTTGACACCATCATTGATGCTTTATCTGCATCAAAGTACAAAACTTTGTTGACATCAAATGCTCCTATGTATCTGCAAACCCAGAGAGAGTTTTGGAAAAAGGCGTCGCTTGAAAAACAAGACGGAAAAGTCATAGCCATTAACTCCTCGATACAGGGAAAAGCGATCAAAGTCACACCAAAATCGATATCAGAAGTCTTCATACTCGACGATCAGAACGGTAAAACCTCTTTTGACAAAAACGAGTTAAAAGCTGATTTTCTGAAAAGGGGTTATGCAGAAGAACCAAAGGTAGATACCCTACAAAAGGGTTATTTTCCATCTGCACCCAGGTTTTTATTTCACACACTCTTGATGTGTGCTTCAAATAAAACAACATCTTTCAATGAAATACCATTGAAAATTCAAAGCCTGGGTTACGCTATTTTGAATAATAAAGACTATAACTATTCCCAGGAGATTTTCAATGACATGGTGAAAAACGTTGAAAGTAAAGCATTTTTACTTTTTCCAAGATTTTTGAGTTATTATTTTGAACAAAAATTTGAAAAGAAAAATGTAAATTTGCTCAGACAAGGTGTTCATTGTCAAATAAAAAGCATAACAAAAGAAACATTTTCAAGGATGATGGCACCAATAAAAACAAAAGTAGGGGTACCTGAGCAGACTTTAGCGGTTACAACTGCTCCTCAGGTATCAGCTGCTGAGCCCACTGCTCCAGGTGATCATAGCAGCACTCCCACTGCTTTGAAACCCACACCTGCCACCACTAAAAAGACCAAAAAGAAAACATCAAGAAAACCCACCAATCCCAAAACAAAGGCAACTCTGGAAGATGAGATCCCAGAGGAAATGCCTGTGACAACACAAAAGTCACCAAAAACCACTGCTGCTACTTCCTCACAGCAGTTGGAAGAAAGATCTCAACCCATGCCTAAAACTCCTCCTGCATCCTCACAAAAGGATCAGGTTGTAAGCACAGGGACACCACACTATGAAGCTCTGAATCCACTTGGATCCATCTTCCTCAGTCCTGATCCCAAGGACATGTCTCTTTCAACTCCCATCCCCTCACCAATCATATTACCACAAACCATGCTACCTTTGTTGCATGCAGCTGATATAGCTCAGACACAAACCAGTTCCTCTCTAACACCTATCACTGAGAGTATACTTCCACAAGTGACTGGGTCTGATGCTACTACTTCTGCTATCCCAGCAACAATTGAGGAGGTTACACCCCCTGAGTTACAAGTAACTCTCGGTGGTTGTTCAAGTGGAGCAGCAACTACAACTGGTGGACCAACAGGTCTCCAGTTGGCCAGTTGTTTCATAAATCAGACTCCCTTGAAGGCAATTTCTTCCATGGCAACTTCGATAACCACCAGTGAGTTGGATCTAACCACTGGCACCATAAAAGGTTTATCAAGTGCTGAAGAAAGAAGTCCCCAGTACCAAGAACAAGGGGCATCAATGGGTGACTTTTGGGACTCAGTTCCTAAGTCAAACATTGATATAACCACTGATGGTGGGGATTCAGATGATCCTACTAAAGTAGGTGATGATTCAAGATATCAGGAATTGACGGGCAGAGTTGACAAACTTGAAGAATCAGTTGCTGAAATAAAGGAGATGGTGCAAGAGATTTTAAAAGCTCAAAAAGCACAATCCACTGCTGCCCCACCACAATCTGCTGTTCCTGCTCAAGCACCTGCACAACAGGCATTTGCTGCAAATGAGCTATGGAATATATTTCAACCCATGCTTGAAGCACAGCAACAAATGGCTGACAAAAAGCATGCTATTCAAGTACAAATGCTGACCAACATGGTTGAATCAAGATTTAAAGACACTCAAGCAGATATCAAGGCTATAAAGGCTAGCATTCAAAATGCTTCTGGCAAAGTTCATTCTTCCATACCATTTCTTGTAAATCCCCCTTCAGATAATGCCAAAAAGGGGGAGAATAACAAGTTGTTGGGAAATTTGAATAGGAGGGGAATAGAACATGGCCTTCATGTTGAGCCTGAAAAAGGTAAAGAAAAAGAAAAACAGGTCTCAAAACCTGTTAGCCAAACAGCTGATACAGCAGTAGTTACAAAAACTGTTGTCTGTAGCCAAACAGCTACCATGACATCAACACACACCACTCTACCACACACCACTACAACTACTGCTCCATCACCATCATCTACAATCACACCATTACCACTGCCTCCTGTCATAAAACAGAAGACAACAGATCTTATAACATCTGTTGTAATGACAGCAGCGGTTGAAGCACCAGTTGTTTCAACAGTTGTTTGTCAGACACTCCCCATCATACAAACCACTGATCCACCCAAAACATCATCTGCTTCTTCTTCATTAAAAAGGAGAAGAAATCTCATATCAGATGATGATTCACCACCATCACCACCAACATCACCACTTCCATCCCCTGCTCAAAAGCAGAAGACAACTGCTGACATATCAGCAGTTGTAATGACAACAGATGTTGAGACACCAGTTGTTTCAATAGCTGTTAGTCAGTCATCTTCCACTGTTCCCACCAGTCTTGCATCACAACCTCCTAAGCTTTACAAACGAAAAAGAGAAACAACTCAGGACACTGATGAAAAGTATGATCCTGTTGCTGCTAAGAATCCACTGGAATTAGAAGCTGTAAAAAATGAGATGAAACAATTTTACACTGAAGATGATCCTTCAAAAAGGAAATTTCCTTCTCTCATAGGTTTCATAATTCCAGAAGACATGAATGAATATCTTGAAATGAAAGTAAGACAAGCAAGGATAAGAGCCAAAATTGAATGCAAGAATCAAGGCAATGAAGCGATTTTGAAAAGAAGAGAATTTCTGCTCAACAAGGTTAAACAAATAAAGGAATATGCAAGTGATTTGAACAAGGAAATGTCAAGCATATCTCCTGAAGCAGATCAACGAAATGAATTAAGGAAGGAATATCTTGCATACATAATGAAAGAGAAGTTCTATCCTGCTGAAGAAACAGATTTCAAAGATTGGCCAATAATTGCATTAAAGCATGAGGCAAAAAGAGTTGAAAAGGTTAACAATGATCCAAGAAAGAAGAAGACAGCTCCAAATTGGAATAAATACAAGAAGCTCATAGCTGATCTTATTTCTGAATACAAGAGAAAGAAGCAGGAGTTGGTAGATGCAAGAGTGGATTCTGCAAGTGCCATAGCAAAATGGACCAAGCAGCAAACAGACGAAGCTTATGAAAGACTTAGGAAAAGGAGGGACACTCCTAAAAAGTCTGATTACAAAAAGCTGAAAGAACAGGTCAAGACCTTTGAAACACAGATCAGCACAGCAGAAGCCTTTGTTACAAGGTTGAGAAAAGAAAGGAAGGAAATGCTGACTGTTGAAAAAGAAAGGCTTGAAGAAGATGATCTGATTGAAGAAGCTACCAAGAAATTGGCTTCAGATAAAGAAAACTTAGCAAAACTACAAGACCTTACCAAAAGGGTCAAAGTAGTAAGCAAACAATCATCAGCAGATATCACAGACAGTGAGCTTGATCAACAACAGAAACAAGAGCTGCTTGACAAAGAAGTTGCAAAAGATATAGCTGCAGCAAACAAAGTCATAGAAGAAGCTTTTAAAAGAATGTCTGAAGTTCAAGATACTGCTGTACAGTTTTTCTCAAGGCCAAATGCATCCAGCTCATCAGGAAATAAATCTCTCCCAAGAAACCCATTTGGTTTAAAAATACTAAAGTGGATGTCTGATCAAAAGACCCACGTATTGACCTTGGTCAGAACCAATGGAGAAGTGAGGCATATATCAAGGAATCAAGCACTAGGCCTGGGTGCTGAAGATCAACTAGATCTCCTTGAGCTTACACTATGCAGGGATGAAGATGACACAAGTTCCAAGGAATTTGAAGAAGAATTTAAAAGACATGTAAGGGAACTTCTGATGAGGAATAAAGATCCAGAATAATGACAGGTTTTGGCATTATCTGTTCCAGGGGGAGATTGTTAGGATTGAACCAACCAGAGGAACAGATAATGTAAAGCCAAAACCAGGTCACAACAGTGGATTCACAATAAGCAGCGGTTTACACTTTACTCTCCCCTTGAAAGTGATTTATAACAACTGATGGTCTCTATCTGCTGCTCATATCCAACTACTGCTGTCCTTTCAACTGCTGATGAAAACCCTGAAGTATTCAACACTGCTGGTCCTATCTACTAATGTTAAAGCACTGCCCAGTCAAGGACTGATCAACCTTGAGGAAAGCACTGACATAAAGGGAGAGCAGTTGTTTAGTAAATTGTTTGTCTTATGTATAGTCAGTGGTTAGGTTAGCAGTGTTTGTGTAAGGTCAGTAGATACAGGTTGTTAGGCTGTTAGACGTCGCTTTCATGGTGACGTCAGCTGAGATACCTCAGTGGTTTGGTTTGCCTATAAATGTAACAGTACCCTGTACTGTTACATTTGATTGACTGAGCTGGTTTTCCCTTCTCATGTCTAATCCTTTCATCTTGAGCAATCCAACCGTGGGGCATCAGGCTGAGGGGGAGTATAGTTTGTAAGCTTATCTGTAATCTTTTGCTTTGATTTGTAAATCATTCGACTCTATGAGAAGCAATTGTTTATCAAACTACTTTCTCCTTTGATTATGTTTACAGAGTTTGTTTTCATTTCCGCTGCACCTAACATGTTTTCATATTCATTGATTATTCATTTTAAACAAACAAACACTATCATGAGAGCCTCCGATCCTAACAGCTTTCTTGGCTAACATTGTAGTAGCGGAGAAGGAAAAGAAAGGTAGTCCTGGAATAAACGATGTCCCAGTGGTCCGAGAATTTCCTAACGTCTTTCCTGAGGATCTTCCCGGGCTACCACCAAGTCGTGATATCGACTTTCGTATCGACCTCATTCCTGGAGCCAACCCTATTGCCAAAGCTCCTTACCGACTCGCACCGTCCGAAATGCGCGAACTCTCGAACCAACTCCAGGAATTACTTGAGAAAGGCTTCATTCGCCCGAGCACCTCTCCTTGGGGCACGCCAGTCCTTTTCGTCAAAAAGAAGGATGGGTCGTTCAGGATGTGCATCGACTATCGGGAATTGAATAAGTTAACTATCAAGAACCGCTATCCCCTGCCTCATATTGACTATTTGTTTGATCAGCTACAAGGTGCTACGTGTTTCTCGAAGATCGATCTACGCCCAGGCTATCACCAACTACGCATTCAAGAGGAAGATATACCCAAAACCGCGTTTCGCACTCGATATGCCACTACGAATTCGTTGTTATGCCTTTTGGTTTAACCAACGCACCCGCGGTTTTCATGGATCTAATGAATCGCGTGTGTAAACCATATCTCGACCGTTTCGTCATCGTATTCATCGACGATGTTTTGATCTATTCCAAATTGAAAGCCGAACACGCGCAACATCTACGTTTGGTTCTCGAGCTACTCCAGGGGAATTGACTCTATGCCAAATTCTCCAAGTGTGAATTCTGGCTGGAGGAGGTTCAGTTTCTGGGTCACATCGTAAATAGTCAAGGTATTCATGTCGATCCTGGGAAGATTGAAGCCGTTAAGAGTTGGATTACACCTAAGAACCCGTCTGAAGTCCGTTCTTTTCTCGGATTAGCGGGCTATTATCGACGATTTATCGAAGGATTCTCAAAGATCGTTGTGCCGTTTACCGCTCTCACGCATAAAGACAAGCCTTTTGTTTGGGGAACCGAACAAGAGTCTGCTTTCCAACCCCTCAAGCACATGCTTTGCAATGCTCCTGTTCTCACATTGCCTGACGGAAACGACGACTTCATTGTCTATTGTGATGCTTCCAACCTTGGTCTTGGTTGTGTTCTTATGCAGCGAGACAAGGTTATAGCTTACGCATCCCGACAGCTTAAAATCCACGAGAAGAACTATACAACCCATGATCTCGAGCTAGGCGCAGTTGTTTTTGCGTTAAAGATTTGGCGACACTACCTGTATGGTACCAAGTGTACGATCTTCACCGATCATAGGAGCTTTCAACATATCTTTAATCAGAAAGAACTTAATATGCGTCAACGCCTATGGGTAGAACTTCTCAACGATTACGACTGTGAGATTCGTTATCACCCAGGCAAAGCAAATGTTGTTGCCGACGCTCTCAGCAGACGGAGCTATTTGCTCAGTACTCGTAATGTCCAAGCCCAATACGATCTCGAAACCCTCATCCGCGAAGCCCAGCATGCATGTTTTAATGAACGCACTCTGAAGAAGGAAAGAATCTATCACGATGGAGCTCAACTTGTGAATAATCCGAATGGGATATTTCACTATCTGGACCGAATTTGGATCCCTAAACGGACCAATTTGTGACAGATTCTGATGGACGAAGCCCACAAATCCCGGTATTCTATTCATCCCGGTGCCGACAAAATGTACCAGGACCTTCGCTACAAGTACTGGTGGCCTGGCATGAAAAGGGATATTGATCTCTACGTTGGAAAATGCCTAACTTGTGCACGAGTCAAGGCTGAACACCAAAGACCCTCTGGCTTACTCGAACAACCTCCAATCCCTATATGGAAGTGGGAGAGTATAGTTATGGACTTCATAACAAAGCTTCCGCACACGTCATCAGGTCACGACAGCATCTGGGTTGTTGTTGACCGTTTGACAAAATCAGTTCACTTTTTGCCAATACGAGAAGACTACAAGGTAGAACGATTAGCCCGAATATACACCAACGAGATCATTTGTAATCATGGAACGCCTCGTGACATCATCTCTGACCGTGATGCTCGGTTTACCTCGCGACTGTGGGAAACGTTTCAAACGGCGCTCGGTACATCGCTTAATCTAAGTACCGCTTTCCACCCTCAAACCGACGGTCAGACTGAAAGAACGATTCGTACCCTTGAAGACATGCTCCGTTCGTGTGTCATGGACTTCGGTGGCAATTGGGATACATACCTGCCATTAGTCGAATTCTCGTATAACAACAGTTATCATTCCAGCATACAAATGGCACCATTCGAGGCTTTATACGGAAGAAGATGTCGATCGCCTATTGTGTGGCACGAGATCGGACACTTGCAACTAACCGGTCCTGAGCTATTGCAAGAAACGACTGACAAAGTCCTCCAAATTCGAGATAACTTGTTGAAAGACCGAAGTCGACAGAAAAGTTACGCCGATAGACTACGCAAGCCCCTTGAATTTGAAGTTGGCGACTACGTACTCCTAAAGGTATCACCTTGGAAGGGTGTGGTCAGATTCGGCAAGAAAGGGAAACTAGCTCCTCGATATGTTGGACCTTTTAAGATTCTAGAAAGGATCGGAAAAGTCGCCTACAGACTCGAACTACCGGAGGAACTTAGTAACGTCCACCCGACTTTCCACGTGTCAAACCTCCGAAAGTGCCTGGCTGAGCATGATTTAATTGTACCTCTCGATAACCTTCAAGTAAACAAAACACTACACTTCGTGGAGAAGCCTGTCGAAATCATGGATCGCCAAACTAAGCAGCTCAGACGCTCGCACATTCCTATTGTGAAAGTCCAATGGGAAGGCAAACGAGGCGCAGAGTTCACTTGGGAACTCGAAAGCGACATGAAGGCGAAGTACCCGCAGTTGTTTGTTACGGCTTCGAACTAATTTCGGGACGAAATTCCCTCAACTAGGGGAGGCTGTAACACCCCGTGTTTTCGAAAGTCAAAGTCAAAGTCAAAGTCAAGATTGAAGTCAAAGGAAGACAAGATTGTTAATTGCGATCTGTCTCTCCTTGCTCAAATCCTGTTTTGACTTCTTTGACTTGTAATCAGTTTATTTTATTTTCGCTTTAGTTGTATTATGTGGAGTATCTATTAATAATCGCATATTAATTGTTATTTATCGCATGTTTAATCGCTTAATCGCTATCGCAATCGCACTCGCAACTCGAATTACGCATTTTGGTTATTGTTATACGTGTGTGTGTGCCTTATGTGTTACTTGTGCATGTTTATTTATGTTAAGTTGTGGTAATCAATCGAAACGCAATCGAAACTCAAACGCAATCGAACTCAATCGCAATCGAAGTCGAACTATGATAATTAGTGGAGAAGAGATAGCGCTAGATATGAATAGTTGGGACTAAAAGTAATTTGACTAGGAAAACCTATCGCATCGCAACGCTCGCAATTGCAATCGAAACAGCAAAAATCGTTGCGCCGCGCACTCGAACCAAGTGCCATCCGGCCGGATTGCCATCCGACCGGGCGGTCACTTGATTGAGTGCTAGGTTGCCATCCGACCGAGATGACATCCGACCGGACAGTCATCCGGGCAGGATGCCATCCGACCGGCTCTTTCCTCTTTGGGTATCCTATAAATACCCCATGTCACTCTCATAGTTACCACTTTTGGCAACTGACGTCCGAACAGCTCGTGCTCCTCACCTTTTCTTCGATTTCTCTCAATTCCGGTAAGATCTCGTCCTAAATCTTGTACTTTCTTAATCTAGACGCACTCCTACACCTTTCTATCTTTTGAATCTTAACTTTTAACCGTGAAATCACTAGATTGAGGTGTTGTAACATCCGTCAAAATGGGTTCCCAAAATCCGACTCGTTTTAAAATTTTGGATCCTAACCCTTGAAACTCAAAGTCTTGATCGTTGAAAGATTTTTTTTATGGTTAATTTGATCCGTTTATAAATATATTTATTTATTCATTAGTGTAATTAATTAAAATTAATTAAATTTTACAATTACAAAGTTTAACCTTTTTTTATTTAAACTGGTTAATTAAGTTATCTAATTCTTTAATTAATTAATTAATTTAAAGATTTATATATATAACCAAGTTAGTTAGGCTAGAGGGTGTGGAATAACCCCCCTTGGGCTTTATAAGGACACCTTAGCGCCACGTAGGCGCCACGTCAGCCAGAGGGCTTTATAACGCCCCCCTTTAACTTGCACGGTGTGGGATGGAGCCATCTATTAAACAAAATTAAAAAAAAAAATTGATTGGATGACATTCAGTGGGCCCCACCTGAACAGCCCCTTCTTCCTCGTTAACAGCTTGGCGAGCTCACCTATAGCGCCCCTCTTGAATGGCTCGGTGTGAGGGTATAGCGCCGGCGGCGCCATAGATGGTGACCTGGCGGTGGTGGCGCCCCCCACACCCTCCGGCCTTAGAAATGAGTTTTAAGGTTATATAACTAACCAAGTTAACCATTCTAAGTTAATCAAGTGTTATTAGTCGAGGGTGTAAATTGTAACTTATAACATTTATAAGCTCCAAACCTTTAATTTCCTTTTCTTTTTCCGCCAAAAGAAAATCAATGGCAATCAATGGCAGTAATGTAATAGTTGCCGTTTCCTTTCGTTGGTCAGGCTGATTTCTCGAGATGTTAAATGCTTCCACATTTACTAATTTAATCTCAATTGAATGACATTTAAAGAAAACGTCGCATGCTTGAATGCTTTTTCCGCCCAGCGACTAATCTCAGCAAACTGACAGTTGTCTTTCCCCTTCTTTCTAAAACATAGTTTCCTTTTAAACCTCCCTGATGTGCTTGTGATTGAAGGCCTCCTTCTGTAACAATCGTGAACCTAGACCTATTATAAAACACATTCATTCACTCCCAACTTGTTTCCATAATTTAACGAGGCGTTTGAATACCCATTTCAACTCATGAACACCTCGCCGGACAACCGAGAATATCGTCGGAAATTCCTTGAAGATCGCCGGAACGTCAGTCGGAGCGAACCAAGCTCACCGAACCCGAACGGAGATCACAACGGGGACTCGGCTCGACTCGTTACGTATGCGGTAACCAAATACATCACTCCAGAAACCCGATTGTGTTTTCGTCGGAAAACGTATCCACGCCAAAGACAGACGACGCCGGAGTTCTGTTCGAAAGCCTCGCCGGAGACCGAGAAGGCGAGCCGTAGACACCCGAAGCTCGCAACGGAAACCATTTCGTCATGTTTCGGTATATCTTTCTTCATCAGTTGCTTTCCCTTAAATTCCCTATATATATATATATATATATATATATATATAGGGGAAGGTTATTTTGAGAACGCTAAATATTGCGAGAACCGTGAGAACGAATGAGAACACCAATCAAAACCAATTTTTTTAATACAAACCTCATTGTAATTAAGATACAACATCAAAAAAAGAATTCACAACATCAAATAATCCATTTCTCCTTTCAAAATCATTATTTTTAGATTTTGTACACATGTGTAAATATAACAGATTTACACATGTGTAAATGGCAAACTTACACATGTGTAAATTTTCTTTATTTACGAATTCACGCAAATTTAAACGTGTAAATTAAATTTCTAATATTGTATTCGAATAATAATGATAAGTGTAGAAAAAAATTTTGAATTTGATTTGTTTTTGACCAAGTTCTTGCGATTTTTTCATTTGTTCTCACGGTTCTCACAATATTTAGCGTTCTCATTTACACCCTTCCCTATATATATATATATATATATATATATATATATATATATATATATATATATATATTTCGGTTCAATGATTAGAAACATGATACAAAGTTTTCGATGAAGGTTATAAAAGTTGACAAGTTATAAAACCAGCTCCCTCGATTTCGTCTCCTCGCCAAACGCATAAGAGTCATACCTTGTCGGAAGGATCTGGTCATCGCCGGAGTTCGGAGCATCACCAGAATCCTATCGAAGTAACTCGAGCTCACCAGGATTAACGTAACTCGTCGGAGTTTACGTCGGAACTTATCATCGTCCGGTATAACTTCCTTCCATTTATCTCCAGTTCTTTGATAACTATCAAGCATGATATGGTGTTAGTATGTTAAGTTTCGGTCCGATTTACGTTCTAGTCGATTGGCAGTTAGTTCGCATGAGCTCAACAAATAATATACTCAAAATAATTCACAGATCTAAATGACTAATATGCCGATTCATTTTATAAGAGCATCCCCAATAATACATTTTTTGGTGTTGTTTTTACTCATTTTTCAACATCATCCATTTTTTCTTATTGTGGACCTTGTTTTTGTACCCTATTTTTTAGATATGTTTGTCAGCAAAAATGACTAAAAACAACAAAATGGTGGGACCCATGTACTTTTAATATATATAATATAGAGAGAGAGAATAAGTGGTGTAAATGTGTGGTTAAAAATTAAAAAGGTGGTGATGATGTGGTAATGTTTTTAAGTGTTTTTGTGTTTTCTTATTGGATGGGTTTTTGATGTTTTTGAAGGGTGAGTGTTTTTCTGATGTGGCAGCTGACTGAACATGTTTTTACGTGTTTTTAATGGACCCTATTGTGGATGCTCTAATATTCTTATTCAAACTCTTTATGAAAAAAAATGAATAGATTTTGGCAGTTTTTTATTAATATATAAAAAAAACATGAAGTTACATAAGGATAGCAGGTAGACGGGCAACAAACTGCGCCGCCATCCCCTTCTGAATAGAAAACCCTAATCTGCTAAAAACAAAGCCTCGCCCCTGAGGGTCTGTAAGAAAATTAACCGGTGCCTCTTTCTTTGCCGAGATCCCTGCTCGTCTAAGGATATCCATTAACGCGTCTCGAACAAAGTCATGGCGATACTTAAACCCCGGCAACTCTCTACAGTGTAACGCATGCTCCCCGTATTTATCTAGGCATGATTTACGGCATACTGGGCAAGTTTCATTATTCGGGAACATGGGGATCATCAGACGGTACTTAAGGATTGACCGGTACTCCACCGCTGACATACGTTGACCCAGACCTTCAAAAGGAATAACAGTTAAGAAATCCTGAGCGTGAGGCCTCTGTAGGCATTCAATAACGGCTTTCTGGCGAGGTGACAAATGGAAATCTTCTCCCAAACTTTGTGCGATTCGACAACAAAGGGCATTCGCCAAAGTTTTCTGTGGCTTTTTGGGGGCGGTGTCCTTGTTAGAGAAACCGCCGAGATCAAAGTCAGGGAGAGATTCTTGCAACCGTTCCAAGGCGCTGGCATAATCCGGGTCAGTGTTAGCAACCCCACTGTTACGTAAGATGTGGTCCTGCAACTCCCAAGATTGAGACCTGGAAGCCACAAAGGCATAGCCAGCCACATCTCGGGCCGAGAGAAGGCCCAACCCACCAAGCCGCATCGGCAAAGTCGCGATCCGCCACTGGAGTTCACCAAAAAAAGGTCCCCCACATACGACAATGTCTTCTATTGCCTCCCGAAGACCTTTATCAAAACGTGAAACAGCATCATCCACAAAGGGGGGCTGGCAAGTTCGCAAACCAAATAGCAACTTTGCAACCCCCATACAAGATCTAAGCAAGAGAAGTTCGCTTTGAGGATCCCGCAACAAGGGAAGGTGTCCCATAATGTCAACAGCACGCGTTGCCCTTTTAGCCGCTAATCCACTAATAAAACTGGCATCACGGCTGACTGCCCCTCCTAGCAGTTTAACACCTCTCTCCGGCCTCCCAATCTCACTGGGAAAAAGCCCTTGCCGTACCTTTACCCCGTTACATGTCGGCCAAAATAACTCAGTTTTTCTAATATTAAGTCGTAGCCCCAAGGCTGGACCCTCCGAACTGATGATGTCAAGAGCTTTAGCAACCTGAACAGCGTCCCCGATAACCGTCCCGTCATCCAAGTACCAAGCATGGAAGGGGAGTTTACAGTTTTCCTGCACCCGAAGCACTAAGGGATGTAGGGCTAAGGCAAAAAGCAAAGGTCCCAAAGGGTCCCCTTGCTGGACCCCTGTGAATGCCCCGATGCGGTCATTCCCCACGTATAGTCTAGCAGGCTGGGCATACAGAAATTGAACCCACGGGAATATTGAGGGGCAATGGCAATGTACCTCGCGAAGCAAAACCGAACGATCAACTAAGTTGAAAGCGTTGGAGAAATCAACCGTAAGCATGGCCAGCGAGCCATCTGAATGAAAAGAATTAAGAAACCTGTTAGCGCTGTGCAGCACGGCCTCCGCCCCATTGTGTCACACCCCCAAAATCCACCATGCGGAGTATCACCGCTTGGAGGCGTGACATGACCAGGATCGAGCCACCAATCATATTGAACAACACAATTAAATAAATAAAACCAAACATAATACGATTGGTGTCCAAAGCTAGTTAACCTTGTTTGGTTTAAACAGCGGAAGCATAAACGTGAGTTCAAAACATAAGTTCACAGTTCATAAGTTTAAAGACTCGAACATAAGTTCCATAGGTTTATAAAGTTCAATTATTAAGTATGGGATATAACAACCCATGTTCCACAACAACCTCCTCCTCGTGCAAGCTCCCAAAAGCATCTAACGACCTGCAAGGCATGTAACAACTAGTCAACAACAAAGTTGAGTGAGTTCACGTTTGGTTGTTTAGTTAATGAGTTCGTATCAGGAATCGGAAGTTCGTTTCATAACCAAGTATTACCCATTATCCTTGATTCCCAAACCTTTACGATATTTCGTGGGGGCTTCCCATTATGTATGTTACTAGACTAGGCGTATCCATAAGTGTCCTTCCCAATCCGAGGACGGTGTTAAGTATGAGTGTACGTAGGTTTTACGTACGTGCCCTTCTCATCCGAGGACAGTAGTGAGTGTGAGTGTACGTAGGTTTTACGTACGTGCCCTTCTCATCTGAGGACAGTAGTGAGTGTACGTAGGTTTTACGTACGTGCCCTTCTCAATCCGAGGACAGTAGTAGGTAGTCTAGTAGTGTTGGTAATATAGATAGAGTGATAGTACGAGTAGTTATTCAATCCCATTCCCAACCACCGGGAATCCCATGCCTTAGTAAGGGTGTGAACTCACCTCGGTTTGCTCGGTTAGATTCTCAATATAGTTAACAGTCAAGGTCGGTCAATCGCGTCCTAATGAGGTACGGATAACAATCAGTTTCTCATGCATAACACGTATCCTACGTACGGTTTATTTGCACATTACTTCTACCACATAACAGGCACACACTTTAACGATTTACGCCCATATATACTTCCCATCCATTCCCCACTCATAAGCAAACATACAATAATGCATATAACACATATAACATGTTAGATCATTCACAGATAGCATACTCGACATTTAGACACGCAAATCACTACTTATGTCGTTTCAGCTTTTATACTCGAAACTGGGCTGTTTTCGGGGATTTTAATAAAATAGTTAACATGTTCCAAAAATTCCCAAATTTTTACAGAATGTCTTAAATGTTCCATATTTTATTGTGTAAAAATATCGGGGTCCGGTTCATCACCAATATTTTATAAAAATTCATATTCGGGACTGAACTCAGATTTATGTATTTCTGACCACAGTCCACGAAACAATTTATTAAAAATTCTTCGTAAGTCCGATTTGCGAAATTCCAGTGGGGTAATTACAAATACTTCAGTTATCATCTACAGTAAAATTTTCATGGTCTGATTCATCACAAAACTCAGGTTATGACTGAAAGTACGACACCCATTTATTGCTGTCAAAATTCAGCTTAAGTAGCTGTTACAAATTAACACTTTAAAAATAGTAAACGGAGTCCAAAAATTACGATTCCGGTGCCATTAGAACCGTATTTCATAATAACATATTTTAGATTCAAAATATCAATTTTTCGTTGAAGTTAAGACCTGTTTACAGCCAACAGAAGTGGGCTGTAAAAGTTAGACAGATTCTGATTTCAAGTGTTTAACCATCTAAATCATGTTCGATCGATTCCGTTAACGAGTTTAGTGACCACAACAACATCATATACTAATATCATTCAGTAAAGCATCAGATAATCACCCAATCATCATAACCACACAAGATCTACATGATTTACACACATATTCATCCATTAACCACCTTGTTCATCACTTTAGTAAACTTTTAGACTTTGATCTTATTTGTTCGTAATTTTTAACCGACGAAACTTTTATTAACCACTCTAGACAAGATCAAGAAGAGGTTTAGAGTCACTTACTACTAGCTCGAGGCTAGGGAAGATTCTAGTCGAAAATCGAGTGGATAAAAGCAATAGAATGAGGTCCTTCGCGTTCCGTTTGCACCAAGCTTCCTAATACGCGATCCTCGACACTTGTATGGACTTGGAATGAGGTGATCAAGATCGAAAATGATGGATGGATGGTGGGTGATGTTTGGCCGTAAGCTTATAGAGAGGAGAGGGAGAGTTTTGTGTTGGTTAAGTGTGAAGTGAATATGATGGGTTTAGGTTAGAACTTATAGACAAATCCTTATGTAATTATCCAATGGATTATATGCTCTCTAGATACTAAACATGTAGATTAAAATAATAGTTTAGAGGACAAAGTATGTTCCCCTTCTTGGGGACGGTTGGTTAAGGGGGGGGGGGGGGGTCTAGTTCATTTCCAACTAAACCTTAAGTACTAGTTAGATCAAGTTTAGTTATTTTAGGGATTAACCCGGTTACTAGCGTGTAGTAAGTTGTGACGGGGGTTAGGGTATTCAGGGACCCTAACTGGCTCAGAAAAAGATAAATAATGTGAATGGCAATATTTTTAGGTTCCGGGTAAAGTCCGGTTGTTCGGTTCGACACTGTTCCGATAAACTGCTTAATTAATCCGTATAGCGTCCTACTTATATATTTTTTGTAACGTTTTTACTTTCTAATACTTAGGAAAATATAACGGACTATTTAGTGACCTTTCTGTACACTATTGGCATATTAACAAATACGTGTAAGCATAACACAGATATCAGAAAGCAGTTAAGTGATTCCACACAGTCGTCAAGCACTTTAATTGTCATTAATAAATTGTACGGAATACATGGAATTTTGAGGGTTGTCACATTCTCCCCCTGTTAAGAGAATTTCGTCCCGAAATTTAGCGCGTGGTTACTGAGAAAGCTAGTTAAGTTGCGTTGTTTTCCAGATTTTCCTGGGGTGTCACATCATCCCCCCGTTGATTTGGAATTTCGTCCCGAAATTCTGCAGTAGCTTCAGCCTCAGTAGTGGTTGCGTTTTTCTTAAACAGCTGGGGATACTTGAGTTTCATTTGGTCTTCTCGTTCCCAGGTATACTCTGGGCCACGACGAGCATTCCAACGAACTCGGACCAGAGGTATTCTTGTGTGCTTGAGAATCTTAACATCTCGATCAGTAATCTCTACTGGTTCCTCGACGAATCGCAGCTGGTCGTCGATTGTGAGTTCCTTGAGAGGAACTATGAAGGGCTCATCTGACAGACACTTCTTCAGATTTGATATGTGGAATACGTTGTGAACTCCGCTGAGTTCTTCAGGTAGATCCAACCTGTAGGCGACTTGGCCAATTTTCTCAATGACTTTGAACGGTCCGACATAACGCGGATTGAGTTTGCCTCGTTTGCCAAAGCGGACTACACCTTTCCAAGGTGAGACTTTGAGTAGCACTCGATCCCCAACCTGGAGCTCGAGTGGTTTTCTTCCCTCATCAGCATAGCGTTTCTGACGGTCACGAGCTGCCGCCATTCGCTGTCGTATCTGAGCAATTTTCTCGGTGGTATCTACCACATGTTCTGGGCCAGTGATTTGGCTGTCACCAACTTCTGCCCAACAGAGAGGCGATCGGCATTTGCGTCCGTACAATGCCTCAAACGGAGCGGCTTGGATGCTGGTGTGGTAGCTGTTGTTATATGAGAACTCCACTAGCGGGAGGTGCTTCTCCCAGCCGTTACCAAAATCGATTACACATGCCCTAAGCATGTCTTCAAGGGTTTGGATGGTGCGTTCAGATTGCCCATCCGTCTGCGGGTGATAAGCGGTGCTCATATCTAAACGTGAGCCAAAGGACTTGTGCATTGCTTGCCACAGTTCAGAAGTAAAACGCGCGTCACGATCAGATATAATAGAGATTGGCACCCCGTGCCTTGACACTACCTCCTTTAGATAAATGTCTGCAAGATTAGAAAACTTATCCGTTTCTTTGATGGCCAGAAAATGTGCAGACTTGGTCAGTCGATCTACGATCACCCAAATGGTATCGTTTCCGCGTTGAGATCTGGGCAGGCCAGTAACGAAATCCATGGAAATTTGCTCCCATTTCCATTTCGGGATCTCCGGTTGTTGAAGTAGGCCTGATGGTTTCTGATATTCAGACTTGACTCTCGCACAAGTCAAGCACTTACTGACGTAGGTTGCTATGTGGGCTTTCATGCCAGGCCACCAGTACGTAGTCTTGAGATCGTGGTACATTTTATCCGAACCAGGATGTACCGAATAACGAGACTTATGTGCTTCATCCATCACAAGCTCACGTAAGTTGCCATAAAATGGAACCCAGATGCGTCCGTTAACATAGTAGGCACCGTCTCCCTTTTTGTTCTAGCCGCTGCCTCGATCCTCGTAGGGACTCAGCCCTGATGTTTTCTGCTTTCAATGCTTCGACCTGGGCATCTCGAATCTAAGCAGGAAGGTTAAACTGGATGGTTAGCTGTAATGCTCGTACACGCTTACGTAAAGTATCCTTTCGACTGAGGGCGTCAGCCACAACATTGGCTTTGCCCGGATGATACTTGATAGCGCATTCGTAATCATTCAAGAGTTCGACCCATCGGCGTTGTCGCATGTTTAACTCTTTTTGCTTGAAGATATGCTCGAGACTCCTGTGGTCGGTGTAAATGGTGCACTTGGTACCGTACAGGTGATGTCTCCATATCTTAAGTGCGAATACAACTGCTCCCAGTTCCAGATCGTGAGTAGTGTAGTTTCTTTCGTGAACTTTAAGTTGGCGCGATGCGTAGGCAATGACCTTGTCACGTTGCATCAATACGCAACCAAGTCCTTGGATGGAAGCGTCGCAATAAACCACGAAATCATCGGTGCCTTCTGGCAATGAGAGGATAGGCGCGCTACAAAGTCTATCCTTTAGATGTTGAAATGCGGACTCCTGTGCATCACCCCAACGATAGATGACACCCTTCTGAGTCAGTGAAGTGAGAGGTTGCGCAATCTTGGAGAAATCTTTTATAAACCTTCTGTAATATCCGGCCAAACCCAAGAATTGGCGGATTTCTGTTGGTGTGCGGGGTGCGGGCCAGTTCTTGATCGATTCAACCTTAGATGGATCCACATGAATTCCATCCTTGTTTACCACGTGGCCTAGAAAGTGGACTTCGCGAAGCCAGAAATCACATTTCGAAAACTTGGCATACAACCGTTCCTTTCGAAGAAGTTCCAGCATAAGTCGTAGATGCTGCTCGTGTTCCTCCTGACTCTTAGAATAGATCAGGATATCATCGATGAACACAATAACGAACTTATCCAGGTAAGGCTTGCACACTCGGTTCATGAGATCCATGAAGACTGCCGGTGCATTCGTCAGCCCGAATGGCATAACCAGAAACTCGTAATGGCCGTAACGAGTTCTGAATGCTGTTTTGGAGACGTCCTCATCTCGGACTCTCAGCTGATGGTATCCCGATCTCAAATCAATCTTGGAGTAATAGCTCGACCCTTGCAACTGGTCAAACAAGTCGTCAATACGTGGAAGAGGATAACGATTCTTCACAGTCACCTTGTTAAGTTCGCGATAGTCAATACACATCCTGAAGGTACCGTCTTTCTTTTTCACGAACAAGACTGGAGCTCCCCAGGGTGAAGAGCTCGGACGTATAAAACCCTTTTCCAAGAGTTCTTGTAGCTGTGTGGACAGTTCTTCGAGTTCTGATGGGGCTAGACGATATGGTGCTCGAGCTACTGGCGCTGCTCCAGGAGCTAGCTCGATTTGAAACTCAACTTGGCGATGAGGAGGAAGACCAGGTAATTCCTCAGGAAATACCTCGGGAAATTCGCGCACAATAGGGATGTCTTCAATTCTCTTCTCTTCCGTGGATGTGTCAGTAACGAGTGCTAAAATGGCAGTGTGGCCCTTTCGCAAACACTTCTGGGCCTTAAGGAAGGAGATGATGCCTTCGACAGCACCACTCTTGTCGCCATGAATCACGAGGGGTTCTTTATCAGAACGAGGAATGCGGATGATTTTCTCCTTGCAAACAATCTCCGCTTGATGATGAGATAACCAATCCATCCCAATAACGACGTCGAAACTACCAAGTGTGATAGGAACAAGATCGATAGGGAAAGTCTGACCAGCTAAGACGAGGTTACAACCTTTAACTACGTGTGTGGCTTCAAGACTTTTACCGTTAGCTAGTTCTACCGTGTGTTTGGTGTTCAGGAGTGTTGGGGTGCGCTTAAGAATTTGGCTAACTTTCACAGACACATAACTAGTATCGGCACCCGAATCGAATAAAACAGTAACGAAGAAGTCGTCAAGAAGAAACTTACCCATCACAACGTTGGGATCGTTCCTTGCTTCTCCTTGACCAATCACGAACACACGACCCCTTGCCCCGTTGCCATTGTTGTCTCCCCCATTGTTGCCCCCATTATTGTTCCCGTTTCCTTGGTTGTGATTTTGATTCTGATTTAACTGCGGGCAGTGTCTCTTGAAGTGATCTTCAGCACCACACTGAAAGCATCCCTTGTTGCCCTGTTGCTGTTGCTGATTCTGCGGTGCTTGCTGTTGCTGCTGACGATTCTGATTCGTAGGTCGTGGGCTCCTGCAATCCTTGGCTTCATGACCCATCTTGAGACACCTCTGACAGTGTCCCTTGTTGCACTGACCACTGTGGTGTCTGTTGCATTTGTTGCACTTTGGGTGGTTTCCTCGATATCCACCCTGCCCTTGACTACCAGAAAAGTGCTGGCCAGGGCTCCTATGGTCCTCAGTCCTTCGTTGCTGAGGCTGAGACTGAACAGAGGTAGAGCCTTTGCCGGAATTCCCATCCCATTTTCGTTTGTTGTCGGTAGGTGCATCAGAAGTAGCAGCACCAATACGCTTGGGTAGTCTGTTTTGTTCCACTGCCTGGTCGGTGAGACGATGAGCCAATTTGACGAATTGCTGGATGGTACCCAAGTTGGCTGAAGTCACATGACTTTGAATCGCTGGTGCAAGGCCCTTGAGGTAAAGCTCAATACGTTTGATGGGAGGGTCCACCATAGTTGGGCACAGGATGGCCAGTTCATTCGACCTCTTGGTATACGCCTCAATCTCAGATCCTGTCATCTTCAGATTGTAAAATTCCACTTCTAGCTTGTGGATGTCATCCCGACTACAGTACTCCTCTTTGATCAGCTCTTTGAAACCATTCCAGGGCGTGGCATTAGCAACTGCCAGTCCTAGTAGTTGAACCTGTGCCTTCCACCAGGTTAACGCAGCTCCTTCAAGTGTTCCGGTAGCATATTTCACCCTACGGTCTTCGGGGCATTCGCACATCTCGAAAACTGTCTCAAGCTTTTCAAACCAGTGAAGAAGGCCCACTGCTCCTTCGGTGCCACTGAAAGTGGTAGGTCGACAGTCGATGAACGTCTTGAATGTGCACACAGGAGGTTGAGCATGTTGACCTCCTGCAGGGTTAGCTGCGAGTGCCTCCGCAACTCGTTCGTTGATCAAAGCCGTCAACTGGGCTTGAGTGAGGTTGATACGTCCTTCGCGTCCGCTCATGATCTTCATAATGAAGCAACGTAAGTGAGGAAAGTGTCGCGAAAGTGTGTAAGTGTGTGGGACGACATTAGAGAGTAAGCACGCAAGGTTCAAATAGCAATTATCACGTTATCTAATGCACAGTGAGAACTATCTAACCGATAATATAACATAAATCATACCACTTATGGTGTCGAGTCTTGCACGTGGAGCGAAGCGTCGTTGTGGATCGTTGAGCACTGTACAGGTTATAGTCTGGTTTTAATAAAAACTTTTTCCCTTATTAAAAACCAAGTTCACTATAACCAATGGCTCTGATACCAATCTGTCACACCCCCAAAATCCACCATGCGGAGTATCACCGCTTGGAGGCGTGACATGACCAGGATCGAGCCACCAATCATATTGAACAACACAATTAAATAAATAAAACCAAACATAATACGATTGGTGTCCAAAGCTAGTTAACCTTGTTTGGTTTAAACAGCGGAAGCATAAACGTGAGTTCAAAACATAAGTTCACAGTTCATAAGTTTAAAGACTCGAACATAAGTTCCATAGGTTTATAAAGTTCAATTATTAAGTATGGGATATAACAACCCATGTTCCACAACAACCTCCTCCTCGTGCAAGCTCCCAAAAGCATCTAACGACCTGCAAGGCATGTAACAACTAGTCAACAACAAAGTTGAGTGAGTTCACGTTTGGTTGTTTAGTTAATGAGTTCGTATCAGGAATCGGAAGTTCGTTTCATAACCAAGTATTACCCATTATCCTTGATTCCCAAACCTTTACGATATTTAGTGGGGGCTTCCCATTATGTATGTTACTAGACTAGGCGTATCCATAAGTGTCCTTCCCAATCCGAGGACGGTGTTAAGTATGAGTGTACGTAGGTTTTACGTACGTGCCCTTCTCATCCGAGGACAGTAGTGAGTGTGAGTGTACGTAGGTTTTACGTACGTGCCCTTCTCATCTGAGGACAGTAGTGAGTGTACGTAGGTTTTACGTACGTGCCCTTCTCAATCCGAGGACAGTAGTAGGTAGTCTAGTAGTGTTGGTAATATAGATAGAGTGATAGTACGAGTAGTTATTCAATCCCATTCCCAACCACCGGGAATCCCATGCCTTAGTAAGGGTGTGAACTCACCTCGGTTTGCTCGGTTAGATTCTCAATATAGTTAACAGTCAAGGTCGGTCAATCGCGTCCTAATGAGGTACGGATAACAATCAGTTTCTCATGCATAACACGTATCCTACGTACGGTTTATTTGCACATTACTTCTACCACATAACAGGCACACACTTTAACGATTTACGCCCATATATACTTCCCATCCATTCCCCACTCATAAGCAAACATACAATAATGCATATAACACATATAACATGTTAGATCATTCACAGATAGCATACTCGACATTTAGACACGCAAATCACTACTTATGTCGTTTCAGCTTTTATACTCGAAACTGGGCTGTTTTCGGGGATTTTAATAAAATAGTTAACATGTTCCAAAAATTCCCAAATTTTTACAGAATGTCTTAAATGTTCCATATTTTATTGTGTAAAAATATCGGGGTCCGGTTCATCACCAATATTTTATAAAAATTCATATTCGGGACTGAACTCAGATTTATGTATTTCTGACCACAGTCCACGAAACAATTTATTAAAAATTCTTCGTAAGTCCGATTTGCGAAATTCCAGTGGGGTAATTACAAATACTTCAGTTATCATCTACAGTAAAATTTTCATGGTCCGATTCATCACAAAACTCAGGTTATGACTGAAAGTACGACACCCATTTATTGCTGTCAAAATTCAGCTTAAGTAGCTGTTACAAATTAACACTTTAAAAATAGTAAACGGAGTCCAAAAATTACGATTCCGGTGCCATTAGAACCGTATTTCATAATAACATATTTTAGATTCAAAATATCAATTTTTCGTTGAAGTTAAGACCTGTTTACAGCCAACAGAAGTGGGCTGTAAAAGTTAGACAGATTCTGATTTCAAGTGTTTAACCATCTAAATCATGTTCGATCGATTCCGTTAACGAGTTTAGTGACCACAACAACATCATATACTAATATCATTCAGTAAAGCATCAGATAATCACCCAATCATCATAACCACACAAGATCTACATGATTTACACACATATTCATCCATTAACCACCTTGTTCATCACTTTAGTAAACTTTTAGACTTTGATCTTATATGTTCGTAATTTTTAACCGACGAAACTTTTATTAACCACTCTAGACAAGATCAAGAAGAGGTTTAGAGTCACTTACTACTAGCTCGAGGCTAGGGAAGATTCTAGTCGAAAATCGAGTGGATAAAAGCAATAGAATGAGGTCCTTCGAGTTCCGTTTGCACCAAGCTTCCTAATACGCGATCCTCGACACTTGTATGGACTTGGAATGAGGTGATCAAGATCGAAAATGATGGATGGATGGTGGGTGATGTTTGGCCGTAAGCTTATAGAGAGGAGAGGGAGAGTTTTGTGTTGGTTAAGTGTGAAGTGAATATGATGGGTTTAGGTTAGAACTTATAGACAAATCCTTATGTAATTATCCAATGGATTATATGCTCTCTAGATACTAAACATGTAGATTAAAATAATAGTTTAGAGGACAAAGTATGTTCCCCTTCTTGGGGACGGTTGGTTAAGGGGGGGGGGGGGGGTCTAGTTCATTTCCAACTAAACCTTAAGTACTAGTTAGATCAAGTTTAGTTATTTTAGGGATTAACCCGGTTACTAGCGTGTAGTAAGTTGTGACGGGGGTTAGGGTATTCAGGGACCCTAACTGGCTCAGAAAAAGATAAATAATGTGAATGGCAATATTTTTAGGTTCCGGGTAAAGTCCGGTTGTTCGGTTCGACACTGTTCCGATAAACTGCTTAATTAATCCGTATAGCGTCCTACTTATATATTTTTTGTAACGTTTTTACTTTCTAATACTTAGGAAAATATAACGGACTATTTAGTGACCTTTCTGTACACTATTGGCATATTAACAAATACGTGTAAGCATAACACAGATATCAGAAAGCAGTTAAGTGATTCCACACAGTCGTCAAGCACTTTATTTGTCATTAATAAATTGTACGGAATACATGGAATTTTGAGGGTTGTCACACATTGGGTACCCCCACCCCAAATTGGTAGTCCCCCAAGTACTTAACAACTTCTTTCCCAACTTTCTTCATGGCTACTTTGGAGACCAATCTTCTCCAAATCGCCCCCACAGCAATGGGGCGAATTCCATTATCAGGCTTCAACAAAGGGGTTAGGGGGGCCGAAGCAACAAAATCCGCGAGCACTCTAGGACATAACCCACCAAGCCAAAGGTTTACCACTTTAGTGATGAATAGATGGGTTTTAACAAAAATATGCAGTCTTTGTTTTTTAATGTTAAAGAAATATGGTCTGTTCGTTTGTTTTAAGGAAATCAAATGAAGAAGACGATGTGTTAATAAAACTCATAGTTTAATAATAAAACAAACAACCAACCAATTTATTCCTTTTAAACTCTTTTATATCTTGAACGAAATAAAATTTATTAATTTGTAAACTCTAAATGTTAGGGGTTATATTTAACCCACGAATGTTAAGAAGTTCGTTATGTAACTAAGACGTTCGCGTATTTCATATCTAGGATAATCACTCTCGTACGTTCGATTTTTCTCCAATCTTACTCGTGCGTTACTTACAAGAAACCGCAACGCAACCAATGTGAGTATACTTGAACCCCTTTTTCGTTTACCACTTTTTGGGGTGTAACATGTTATTTATAAACTTACACACAAACTTTATCGTAATACGTAAACATTCCTATTACACGCACGCTTATTTGATTACTTGATACTTTAAACTTGGGTTGAGGACATTATGTGTTAGACTTATCATTAACTTCGTACGAGCCAAACCATGACATATATAGCGCTATAGGATTAACAACCCGCCCGTAGACTTGTGGTTATGTCATGAGCATCTTCCGTTTCATTATTGGTTTGATTTGTTTGACACATGCCAATTTTATTGTTTATCTTGTATCAAGAGCTTGCCACATAGAATTGTTTAAACTTATCTTTTGATACGTATGTACCAAACTTGTATACTCGCCTTTGCTTTTGCATTGAACTTTATTTTAAACATGTTACAGGTTGAGGATGATGATGCTATGAAATGAAGTAGCGTTGATGCCTAGATACACATATAGACGTTTAGGTTTAATCGTTGTATCAATTTTGATTATGTTGTATTGTATTTCCCTTGAACTTGATGTTATTTGAGTTCCTTGTATGTTGACAAATGAATTATGAAATGAAATCGGTTTATTAAATATTGTCACAAATAGCGTTATGATGTCTCTAGCAATCTTCACACTTCGTCTCATCCCGATGTTTCCGCCATTGGTTGGGGTGTGACAGGTGTTCTAGGATGATGTCATCATGGTGTTCTTATGAACTTCATGTTTTGGCTTCAATCCACAAAAAACAACTTAGATCTAACCGATTTCCACACAAGTAAACAAAGATCTTGCATAGATCTAAACACACTCATGGTGAAAAAGGATTGAAAGATGGTTTCTAACTTTCTTTCAACTCTTTTACACTCAATGCACTCAAAACCGATAGAATCGGACCTTGATCTAGTCTCCTACTCATTCTTAGTGTTGTGCTAGCTCAAGATCCGGATTCTACTCACGAGACCACCGACCTCGGGTTAACCAAGAACATCCGTCTTGAACCGGTTAACTGGTCGAACTAGGGTGATTCCTTTTTGATCGGGTCACTTGGGTCAAGATGGGGTTCTGTTGGTCAACACGTTGTCAAAACGTCTCGATAAAATGACAAACAATCAAAACGGCCAAGTGGAAGACGAACGGAACAACCGGGACGGAATGCTATCCGACCGGGCTACTGTCCAAACGGATTGCCATCCGAGCGGCCGGCTGTCCGAGCGACCCACATCTTGGGTCCCACACTTAACCAATTTCATCTGACGTCTAAGTGTTGAACGAGTTATTATCCGACCGGACTACCATCCGACCGGATTACACTTCGGATCATGAGATACTTGGACTTTAACACTTAAACAATTTTCAACATGTTCAATGCACTAAGGATGCCACCCGGTCGAACAACCGTCCGACCGAGTGACCACCCTGCTGTGAACTTGTTCTCACTGAAGTGCCTAGCCGAACGGGTTGCCGTCCGACCGGACTACCGTCCGACCGACCTGAAAGGTAGAGATACTTCAATGTTTTCAAAATGCTACAACAAAAACTTCAAAGGTCAAGCCATCATACACAAACACATCCTTCTCAAAGGAAGAAACAATCCATTCGAATAGTCATCCGACTGGACTACCGTCTGACCGGATAACCATCCGAACGGATTGTCATCCGCACGACTGACTGTCCGACCGGACTGCTATCCGAGCCACTTACACTTTGCATCATTTTGCGTGTTACTTAACGTTATGCTATCGTTCTAATCAGGCTAATTCCGCTCTAAGCGCTCCCTTCAATCCATCAACCGCTGTGAGTATACTCAATCCCTTTTTGCTTTAAGCACCTTTGGGTGTTACATACGTTACTTATTCTAAATCACATCGAACACACTACGCAATACTTTGAACGCTAACCGTTTTTGCATGTATTACGTGACTAAATGAATGCTTGTTTGTTATGTTTACACATGGAATGCTGTCTACCTGCCTTAGCAACGATAGTACTATAGTTTGGACTCAGCACCCGCTCACGCGGGGGTTGTTAAGGACAATTATTTGCATGGATTACAGTGGTGATCATGTATTACGAACTGCCTTGGGCAGTCAACCCGCAGTCATTGGTAACGATAGGTCTATGTCGATAACTAACATGCCTCATTTCACTTTGTGTACGTGCTGGTTATGCGTAACGCTTTCGAACTCTATATGCTATTATCAAACTTGTATGCTCACCTTTACACTATGTGTATTGACTTTTATTTTAACGTATGTGACAGGTGCTTAGGATGCTTATCTGTTAGGAAATCGAGGCTAGAATAAGGTCTTAGAGGCCAACAAATAGTTGTCTGTACAAATGAAATCAAGGGTCTCTAGAAGCAGATAAACAATTGGGCTATTTGAAAAATCTGAGTTGTCGGAACAGAACTATTTGCCTAGATTTTGTCTGTAATAATTTTTTTATCTTTTAAGACATGGTATGGGACATGTTACTTTAAATTAATCGATAATGATAATTGTTATAGAAACTTCTGGACAATCTGTTTCGCTCAGTGTCATGCCCCGATGTTTCCGCCATCGGTTGGGGTGTGACATAATATTATTATATAAGGTAACTATTAAGGTAAAATTACATTTCAGCCCTTTGATCGTTTAAAGATAACTATGGAATTTGACGTCGGGGGGTAATTGTGCGACATAAGATCAACTTTAGGGGGGGGGTAAATTGCAATTATTTCCATAGAGGGGGTTAG
>JARYGA010002755.1:0-24862 GCA_030545235.1 Helianthus tuberosus
ACACAATCATAAGAAACTCAGATCCTAACACGCCAAAACTAGAGCAGCAATAACAACAACAACAACAACAACAACAGTGGGGGTAACAGTGGTGGAGCGAAGGGACGTGCCTACACCTTGGGAATGGGCAAAACAAAGAATGAATCCAATGTTGTAACCGATAAGTTTCTGTTAAATAATCATTTTGCAAATGTGTTATTTGATTACAGTGCCAATAGAAATTTCGTATCAGAATCATTTAGGAAACTGTTAGATGTTGCCTATGTGTCATTAGAAAACAGGTACACTATAGAGTTAGCCGACAGTAATTCAGTAGAAGTAACCCACATTCTCAGTGCGTTCCAGCTCTCTCTTGCTGGTCACACGTTCGACATAAACCTTATGCCAACTACACTAGGCAGTTTCGACGTGGTAGTCGGTATGGACTGGTTGTCCGAAAACCGAGCCGAGATAATTTGTCGCAAAAAGGTTATTCGTATCCCTTTTTCTAGTGGCGGAACTCTATCCATTCAGGGTGATCGAAGCGGTGTCGTTACGGATATCATATCTTTTATGCAAGCTCATATATACCTTCACAAGAAAAATTCGGTGTCCATTATTGCTCTTATCACTGAACAGTCGACGGGCCAGAAGAAAGTCGAGGACATTCCGATCGTAAGCGATTTCCTGATGTCTTTCTTGAAGACTTGCCTGGTCTCCCACCCCATAGACAAGTCGAATTCGAGATCCAACTGGCGAATCATGCAACCCCAGTCGCAGCTCATCACCGTGGGGAGCTCCAGTACTCTTTGTTAAGAAAAAGGATGGAACTTGCCGCATGTCTATCGACTATCGAGAGCTTAATAAGTTTACAATCAAGAATCGATACCCCTTACCCCCTAATAAGTTTACAATCAAGGGTCGAGTTGTTACTCCAAGTTCGACTTGAGGGCAGGATACCACCAGCTTCGGTTCAGAAAATAAGACGTTTCAAAGACAGCTTTCCGCAACCAGTATGGCCACTACGAGTTTTTGGTCATGCCATTCCGTTTAACCAACACACCCGTAGTGTTCATGGATCTCATGAACCGTGTGTGTCAACCTTACATTGACAAGTTTGTCATCTTCTTCATTGTTGATATACTTGTGTACTCTAAAACCAAGGAAGAGCATGCAGAGCATCTGCGCTTTGTTCTAGAACTGTTCCAAAGGGAGAAACTGTATGCCAAATTTTCTAACTACGACTTCTAGATTCGCAAAGTTCAATTCCTCAGGCATATAGTAAACTAAAAGGGTATCCACGTGGATCCAGCTAAAATTGAGGCAATCAAAAGTTGGGAGGTGCCTAGGACGCCAACAGAAGTTCGACAATTTTTGGGATTGGTGGGTTACTACCGCCGCTTCATTGGATGGTTCTCAAAGATCTCGCAGCCACTCACAACCTTAACTCAGAAGAACACCAAGTACTTTTGGGGTGATAAGCAAGAAGAGGAATTTCAACTATTAAAGCAAAAGCTTTGTAGTGCACCTATTATGTCCCTACCGGAGGGAACAAATGATTTCGTCGTGTACTGTGACGCTTCAATCCATGGACTTGGATGCGTACTTATGCAACACGAAATGGTCATCGCGTATGCTTCCCGACAACTAAAATACACGAGAAGAATTACACCACTCACGATTTAGAACTAGGAGTAGTGGTGTTCGCTTTGAAAATCTGGAGACACTATTTGTACATACGAAGTGTACTACCTATAAGGATCAATAGAGCCTCCAACACATTTTTAATCAGAAGGAGTTGAACATGCGACAATGTCATTGGGTTAAACTCCTGAATGACTATGAATGTGCCATCCAGTACCACCCAGGAAAAACTAATGTGGTAGCCGACGCCCTTGGCCGAAAGGAACATCTGAAACCCAGACGAGTTCGGGTGCTACAACTCACCATTCATTACGGTTTACCGAGCAGATTCGTAATGCGCAGATTGAAGCTGTGAAATAGGAAAACCTAAAGGTTGAATCTTTACGCAATATGGAGCATGATTGGGAAATAAAATCTGATGGTACAAGATACTTCATGAACCGCATATGGGTTCCCTTCTATGGGAATCCGAGGGAGCTCATAATGGATGAAGCCTACAAATCTAGATACACTATCCATCGAGGTTTGAATAAGATATAGCAGGACCTCAAAACAACCTACTGGTGGCCAAACACGAAGGCGGAAATTGCCACCTATGTGAGCAAGTGTGGAAATGGGAGCAAATTGCTATGGATTTTATTACACGCTTTCCAAGAACACCCAGCGGGAACGATACCATCTGGGTAATCGTAGACCGTATAACGAAGTCAACACACTTTTAGCTATCAAGAAAACAGACAAGTTTAACAAACTTTCCGCGATCTATATGAAGGAAATAGTTGCCAGGCATGGGTGCCAGTATCGATAATCTCCGATCGCGACCCACGCTTTGCATCTCAAATTTGGCAATTGGCACAGAAAGCATTAGGCTCACACTTAGATATGAGTACAACGTACCACCCCCAGACAGATGGTCAAAGAGAACGAACCATTCAGGCCCTTGAGGACATGCTTAGGGCATGTGTTATCGATTTTGGCAACAGTTGGGAGAGACACCTGCCATTAGTATAATTTTCTTATAACAATAGCTACCATAGTAGTATACAGGAAGCACCGTTTGAGGCACTATATGGATGGAAATGAAGGTCGCCCGTGTGTTGGGTAGAAGTTGGTGATAGTCAGCTCACTGGTCCCGAGTTGATACTCGAAACAACCGAAAAGATAGTGAAAATCAGGAACCGTATGGCGGCAGCTCGTGATTGTCAAAAGTGTTATGCCAACCAATTTCGTAAGCCACTGGAATTTCAGGTAGGTGATATAGTTCTACTGAAGGTGTCACCCTGGAAGGGTGTGATTCGTTTTGGGAAACGTGGCAAAGTAAACCCGTGCTACGTAGGCCCATGTGAAATCACGAAGAAGATTAGGCTAGTAGCGTATGAACTAACCCTTCCTGATGAACTTAGTGGAGTTCACAAGGTCTTTCACGTTTCAAATCTGAAGAAGTGTTTGGCGGATGAAACAGTAGTCGTTCCTTTGGATGAGATCCATGTGGACGAACAACTACGGTTCATTGAAGAACCAATAGAGATCATGGACCGAGAGGTCAAAACTCAGAGACACATCAAGATACCCGTCGTTAAAGTTCGTTGGAACTCTTAGCATGGACTGGAGTTCGTTGGACCAAATGAAAGACAAGTACCCTCACCTCTTTGCAACTGAAATTTTCGGGAGACACTAACTTCCCTTAGATCAACTTAGCAACTCAACTTGTGCTCACTCAATTTTTGGGATGAAAATTCTTTCAACTTGGGGATAATGTGACATCCCGGAAAAAAAATCAGGTATCTTTCCTGATTTGGTTCTCGTTACGTGTTTATAACTTAGTTTATTTGATTGAATCGACCCGAATTGATGGACCATGGCATAACTCACGTAACCCGATACTTATGAGACCCAAACCGCAACTTAATTAATATATTATAATGATTGAGTTGATGCTTATTTACAATATTATTGTTAATTATATTAATGTTGTTAGTTGTAAAAAAATAATAATACTAATAATAATAACGTGTATCAATATGTTACTATCATAAGCACATCTCCACTCCCTTGAATTGGCAGCCCACCCTTTTCTTTGATTCCGCCCCAGCCCTAAACAAACCTAAAACCCCAGCCCAACATCTCCATTCAGCACACTCCTTCAAACCACCACACCCACATCTTTATTAGTTACGTATTATGCAAGAACACAGAACCATCAAAACAATAAACCTAACATTCTCCTTCTCCCTTCTGACGTACGGTAACCAGCAATAAAACCCATCCCCAACCATCGCTACTCTTCTCTTCTCTCACTTCAGCTCCCTCTTATCTCTCGCTCTAAGGTTAGCATGTGTTTTGGTTAATTCGGTTCGATATTCTTGTATAAACATGGTTGCGTTTCTTGTGTAACTATAACTCTTGATGTATTATGATGTGTATTTATGGTCTAGGGCGGTTAGGATACATGTTTAGTTGGTGTTGTTTTGGCTGAATCATTTTGTACATGGTTGTGTTTTTGTGTCTTGGTGATCATGCGGATCTTAAAGGTAACCAGAAGGGTAGAATGCATGAAAACTATGTGTGGTATCTTGTTTTACCAATTAGTTATACTCGAAGCATGCATATGTTAACTAGGGTTTATAGTTTGCAAGGATTTCGATCTTTAGACATGATATACTGAAAGTAAATATACGATAAGCTGTTGTTGGTAATGTTAAATGTTGTTGTTGTTCGTTAGGTATGTGGTTACGATCATAAAACTCGTTTTAAGAAGTTGGGTAACAAAAACAGGAAGCTGTCCAATAGCTACAGCCAACTTCAGTTGGCTGTAACCAGGTCATAACATTACAAAACTGGACTTTCTTAAGTTCAAAACGTAATATTTTGAAATACGCTTCTAACGACACTAGAACCATAATTTTTAGATGATGTTTGGTATTTTAAAAGAATTATTTTGTTTAAGTGGTCAAACCTCCATTTTTCTGTAGAATTTATGTGTTGTGTTTTACATCATATCTCGGTGAATACTTGGAGTTTGATCATGAAATTTACACCGTAGATGGTCTTAGGCATTTAAAAGAATCTCCAAGTGGAATCGGGTCAATAAGGTAATCAGGGATTTTTAAATGCGTTTTTCGTAAGCTGCAGTCAGAAAATGACGAATCTCGTCACTACATAGTAAATGATTTTTCTAAATTTTCTTGTGAAGACTTAGTCCTTAAAATTTTTATTCAAGATCGTGCACACCGAGGGATACGTCACATATAACGATCGTAATTTTTGTAGCTGTGAAAGTAGATGAAATGAGTCTCCTAAAACAACCTATTTTCAGTGAAATTTGCTATGCCTGAATCATAAACGTATAAGAACCGAATTTGCTACTTTTACTATCCGTGCTTGTTTTGATAATTGTATAGTGTCATATATCATATCGTAGGATAGATTCTGAACACGTGTATGAAACCATATAATAGAAGTGTGTAGGATCGTTGTGCGACCTGAATGAGTCGTTCAGAAGAGCTTGTATCCGAATCTAAGGCGGAATTCAGAGAAACGGACTTGTATACAGCTTGATTCAATTTAAATGTCTCTATTATTGATTTAACAGCAATTTACAACCGGGAGACAGTTCGGCAGCACTTCGTTACCGAATCAGAAAAGTTACAAATGACAACCTAGGCTCCACTATATATAGGCATGCTAATTTCGTACGAAATTACCAAAGGTAATTTCGTGCGAAATACCAACTTGTAATTTCGTGCGAAATAACCTTTGGTTATTTCGTGCGAAATTAACTTTCCACACTCAAAATACAGTTTCTCATACAACGAGCCCTGATCTATCATTCTAAATACAGTACTTGATGCAAGACGAAGTCAACAGACAAAGTGCACTAACAGACTCCCCCCTTGGATGTTGAAGAAGTCTTCAGTGTCTAATCTTCAGCATGACACCTCTTCAGTCTTGATCAATCTTCAAACACTTTCCAAATTGTCTAACATTGTAAGCATCCATCAATCTTTATCTTCTTCAATCAGCTTCTATCTTTGAATGTTATACCAGAATCTGACTCTGGCTCTTACAAACACTTTTTCTCAGGCTCCCCCTTTCGTCAAGCTTCCGTGCTTTAGGGATCGTCACCTTGCTTTCTGGTTACAAACTCCCCCTTACATCGAGCTTGTCTTCAGACTCCCCCTTAGTCTCAGCTGTCGGGATCGTAGTCTGGAATCTCATCTGCATCACTCAAACATTTATAACTAACAAAGTTTTGAATATCCAGGATCGAAAACCCTGGCTCTTTTCAACTTTCTAAACCACTCCCCTTATCAACAATCTTTATAGATTTGGCAACGTTAAGAATTCCAACATCGAATACTGACTCTATGATCTCAGATTTTAACAATCTAAGCATCCAAATCCCTCACAGTTATTCTTCTAAGTCCAACTTAATGACCTTGGAGATATCACAAACGGTTTTTTATTTTTTTTTTATTTTAAAATTTCAAGTTTCAAATTAATGAAGTTGTTTATTTTCAGAAACACAATCAGCATACTTAGATTTTGAAACTCAGCACTTCAGACATCGGTTGTCGAAAATAAAGTAGAATACAAAATCTTTTTGTATTTTTCTGAAATATAAAGCAGTAAAGAAATATTTACAAACATATTTACAGACAATATTTTTGTTTGAGTTTGCATTAGAGGATCATATCAGTTTTTGACAAGTCACAAGTACCGTTGAGTTAGTTTACACATTAAGAATTAAACAATTCACTTAGATTGTCGATATACTGATCCACTTAAATTTTCATACAAATTTCAACTGATTTAGGATACGAATTAGATGTATTAAGAACTTAAACTTATTCATGTGTCCCACCTCTTGAATATACTCCCGTATCCAGATCCCAATATTCAGTCTTACAGGTGAGTATACCTAGATTATATTTGTAAAGGGTTAAAATGTGAGGGCCGTGAGAGCTCAGGCTATTGCTTCTGCAAAATCAGAGAGATGACGGCTTCGACTTTTGGTGTGTTCCCTTTAGAGAATCTTTTCTTCAACAGCACATGATTAGCATTTTTCAATGTTTCATCATTTTTTGTACTGAGGGCGGTGCTATATTTCAAGCAAGCAGAAAGTATTATACGGGGACTAGGCCATTGCTTCCGCATTATCAAAAGTCCCGGAATAATACCCCAAATATCACTAAGCATAAAGACCTAGTATCTCAGAAAGAGGGACCTTTCAAACAAGATTTCAGGGGTTACCTATATATCCAAGTAGTGTTCCCCACAAAACAAGCAAGTTTGAATTTATGTTTATATCCCGAAAAAGTTTACTAAATGTATAAAAACCTATCGACATATCATCAGTGAGACTGTTTAACGCTATTTAATCATTACATTTCTTTAGCATACTGTAACTGTCTACTGATGTACTATCATTTCCTCTTTTTACACAAAAACTCAATTTTTGAATTTTATCATGTTTTTTGACTTTTTCAAATATTCAAATGTTTTTGGATTTTCTGACAATAATACTCCCCCTAAAATGCAAAATCATTTTAAAGAAAATTTGACAACCAAATACTGATATTTTCGTCTCGCCATCCATTTTCTACTTTTCGTGCTCTGTTTTGCAGAAAATAACATACCCCCATGATTTACAACACATTGATATTTTACAGTTTGAAAACCGTTTTCAATCTTGTGAAATTAATCATGTTTGTTCAGCCGTGAGGGTTTCGGCATATTCAAATAACATTTTTTTGTAATTTTTTTTGGATTTTTGACAAATTTAAAAACAAACATATTTTTGATTTTTCAAAATTTTTCAATTTTTAGGGATTTTGAAATATTTTTATTTATGTACAGAAATAAAACAAACTCCCTGTTTTAACCAACACAGGTTCCAGCAGCCTCCTCTTCTTGTGCCAGGCTGCTCCTATTTCCATTTTCACAATCTTCAGTTTTCTTGAGCACATGCAAATTTACAATTACTCAATTATTTGAACAATTTAGCCCAGGTCTGTTGAACCTTAGGCATTTCAACACAATATGCTTCATTCAACTTCGGAAAATCTTTGTCATTCTGAACAAAGACTTTGTCAATTTCAATTTCATCTTTTTCATCATTTAACGGAACAATTTGTTTCTTAGCACTCCATGTTTGACCTTTTGGAGTACCTCTTTTGTAAAAATTTGACTCTTTTTGAACATTTTGATTTTGAACAACAACTTTTGGTTTCCAAAACTCATTTGGTTTCGTTGTGTCAACAGTTGTTTTCCAACTTTGTGTTGTTCTTAATCTGGGTGTGTGAGAATTCCATGTTTGTCTAGACTCAAACCTATTCCAGTTTGATTTCCATGTTTGGTTCGAAGCACACTTGTTTGTGTTGTACCTCCAAGTTTGTTTTGAATCAAATCTGGTTGACCTTTGTTTCACATCCTCAGATTTATGTTTCTCAACATTTTCAGACTTCTTTTTCGACTCAACATCAGCAGGTTTCAAATTCTGACACTTGCGAGCAAGATGCCCTATTTGATCACATTTGAAACATGTTCGTTTTGAAACATCTTTGACCTGTGGTTGTTGCTTTTTCTTTTGAGCATAGAATTCTTCATTAGACTGTCGTCTAAATTGGATTTCTTTCTCTTCTTCCGAACTTGTTCCGTGAACAAAATTCATCTTCGCCTGATAATTTGGCATTTCATTTCTTTTCCAACTTTGTTTCTTTTTATAACCCAACCCAGCCTTCATGTTTTTCTTCCTGTAACCAGGTTTGTTATAAAAAGTTTTGTGACTCTTTCCAGCAAACTTTGAAATTTCAGATTTTTCAATCTCAACCTTTTTGAAAACTTTATCAATCTTTTCTGAAATCATATTCTGAATTGGGAATACAACATCTAAGAATAATTTGTCCGATCCAATCATGGTATAAACCAATCCTTTTGAATCATCATCCAGATTTTTCTCAGATTTTGAATTTTTCAGATATCCATCATGAAAATTACCTTCATTTTCATCCTGTGATTCAGATTTACCTTTTTCAACCGACTCTTCTTTCAACACACTTTCAACGACCTTACCTACCACATCTGAATCACTAGAATCATCAGATTTGGAATAGGTTACGTCAATGTTATCTTGCAATTGATCTACCTTGTTGAAAGCTTTTTCGACCTTTTCATCATCATAAAATGCAAACTTTTCCGGTGGTGGAACTTAATGAAACTCTGAGCCAATGCCTTTCTTGTTTTGCTCAGACTCACCATCTCCCGGTTTTATATTGAAAATACGTTCAAGCACATATGATGACACATGATAACTTTTTAACTTGTTATTATCCTGTTCTAAATCAGCAATCTAACGCTTTAGCTTAGCAACATCCTCAATGTAAGAATTTACAACTTGTTGCTTTATTTCATAATTTCGCTTAAACGTATTGGTTGTTTCAGAACAGTAATCCAATATTGATTTAACAAATTTCATTTCACTTTTCACCTTTTCACATGACTCTTTTGTAATGTGATAAGCCAATTTTATTGAATCATATTCCTTTTTCATTTCTTGAAAAGCATTTTCTTTTTGAGAACATTATTCTTTCATTTTCAAAATATTTTCTTTCAAAACTTCATTTTCTTTTTCTAACTTTTTACATTTTCTGAAAGTTTTTTTGTCATTATCTTTCAAAACTTTTTCATTTTCTAACATTTCTTTGTATTTATTTTTAAAAACCTCTTCAATTTTTGTGAACTCAAGATCTCTTGTTCTGAATTTTTCATCTTTTTCAGTACAGGCACTGCATGGTTTCATGCATTTCCTGCACTGTTCAACAGTTTCATTTAAGACTTCAGAATCAGAATTTACCTCAGTGATTGGCACCTCGGTGTTCTCTGCTGCATCTGTCTGCTCAACATCTTTCTGTTTCAGTTCAGTTTCACTCTTCTTTACGTCACCAGTACCAGCATCACTAACAACCTTCGAAATCTCATCCTTCACTTCAATCGAACTTTCAACTTTCTTCTCAACTTCTTTAACTTGCTGTTCTTCAGTAACAGCTTCATTCATAACAACTTCTTCTTCTACCTTCTCTTCCTCAGCAATCTTCACATTTTCAACTTTTACAGCTTCGACCTTCACATCTTCAGCTACCTTCTTCAACTCTTCAACCATACACTCAACATTCTTCTTCATTCTTTCTTCATCCCTCTTCCTCAGGCTCGATATCATGACATGTCTTATTTCTTTTTCAAGTCTTTTTGTATATGTTTTATCTTTTCCAACATTTGTATAATATTCGACAGATCGAGGAATTATGAGAAGAACATCATCAAAAATTATGTCCTTCTTGGGAACGACCGGTTCACCTTGCTGTTAACATAGCACTCTCTCTTTTTATCCCATCTTTTATTGCTCACTGCACTTTCATACTCTTCCTGCATTTCATTAATTCTGTTTGCAGCAATGTTTCTTTCTCTGTATGTTTTCTCTTTTAGAATCTCTTCTCTGGTTTTCTCTTTGATTTCAGCTATAACACTTTCTTCTTTGTTTTCCTCTTTGACCTCAGCAACAAAAACATAATGGTTGCTCTTTGATAAACTTCTGCCATGAGCGGTAACTCGATTATCCAAACGATCTTCTTCTGGAAGAATCTGACTCCAATCATTTCCTTCATCATCATGGATTACAGCACATGCTCTTGATTTTTCTCTGGGATTATTTTCAATCATCTTCGGCTCTTCTTTACTTCGGTGGTAGATTGGTTTTCGATAATAATCATCATTGAAAGGATGTTCATTTCCACCAACTTCAGAATTGTTGCATTCTCTCTTGAAATGACCTTTTTGTTTGCACTTGAAACAGGTCACTTTGGATTTATCAAATCCAAGCTTTGTTGATGGTCCACTGAGTGACTGTTTCCCAGTAATCTCCATGTATCTTTGAGCTCTGCGGATGCAACTTGCCAAACACCATTGAATATCAATGAGTTCCATTTCTTCCGGATCAATCTGGTCGTAGTCTTCTTTGGTCAATTCAGAATTTCCAATTTTGCCAGCTACTAGACCTTCATACGATTCCAGAACAGGTGCTAGGAAGCTCATTTGCTGTTTAGCAGCATTGATGCTCATTGCCGGAGAATTTTTCAACTTGAGAGCAATGTTGCACAGTATCTCCTCTGATTCTTCAGAATTAGCTTTTGAAGAAAATGAATGATAACCCGGATCATAACTTGATGAGCTTTTCCGAGGTTCTTTTGTCCTTTCACCATTGAATGCTGTCTTTGGTGATTCACCAACTTTCACCGAAGGTAAGTTTCCTTTGTAATACAGACCAACATTCTGTTGATGTGAAGAACTGCTCATCTTGTTTTGTTTCTGCAATTCAAGCTCATGAGTTACAATCTTTTCAATTAACATATCAAGAGAAATTGTTTCATACAAAGCATCATTTTTCAATATAAACACAAACGTTTGCCACTGATCAGCTCGTGGTAACGCTTCTATGATTTTGTCAATTATTTCTTCTAGAGTTTTCTCAATCTTAAATCTTTCTAGTTCAATTTTTAGATGACAAAAATGTTCAATCATTTGTCGAACTGATTCACCGTTAAGACTGTCAAACAAATTGAATTCTTTCTTTAACAAAGCAATTTTATTCTTTTTGATTGGTTTACCCCCCTCATCTTTAACCCATAAAGCTTCCCAAACAGATTTTGAAGATCCATCATGTTGTAATAAAGCAAACATGTCATTTCTGATAGACGACTGGATCAAGGCAATCATTCTCTGTTCGGCTGCAAATTCGGATTTGTCTTCTTTGGATAAGTTCTTGAGTGGGAGATTTTCTCCTTTGTCATCTTTTGGTCTTTCATATCCGAGCTCAAGATAGAACCAGCTTTCATGTGCGTAAGCTTTTGCCCAGCTAATGAAACGTTCTTTCCACCACATATAGTCTTCAATACTTTCAAGAGTTGGTGGTTTTAAATGTGTGCCGTAAAAATTATCATGTTTAATTTTTTCGTTGATCGCTTTTGTTATGGGTTTTGGTGTAACAGTTGAAGTTTCGGAAGTTTCGGAAGATTCGAATGTGAGTGCATTGTAGAACTCTTCAGCCATGATGAGAATTTCTTGAATTTCCTGGAGACAACAAGCAAACACAATTAGTCTAAACAATATCAAACAAACTTGAAACAAATTGATACTCGGTTGATACGAAATGATCTTGACACAAAATGTCCACTTTGAAACGAAATAATGATCCTCAAACGAAATAGCAATTCAAGCGAAATCACTTTAGTGCGGAATCACTTTCAAACGAAATACCAACTTTCAAACGAAATAGGTAATTTCGTGCGAAATACTGAAACGAAATTCCTCTTTGGTGCGAAATAGCTGATTTCGTGTGAAACTTCCAAACGAAATTTGATTTCATGCGAAAATACCAAACGAAATATGATTTCGTGTGAAATAGTAGTGACTATTTCATGCGAAATAAGGATGACATCATCATTTCGGTCCAATTTTTGTCCAATTGATCCAGTAAAAGGTCGAATTCTGATCTGAAACTTTCAAGGATTCATTAAAACTGTGTTTCACATATAATGTGTGAAATTCAATCCATTTTGACCACAAAATCTTGTTCAATTTTCAAAAGAAGGTGTAGAAGTCAGAAATCTGATAAAATCAAGCTTGAACTTTTCCTCTTGAGCTCCGATACCACTTGTAGGATCGTTGTGCGACCTGAATGAGTCGTTCAGAAGAGCTTGTATCCGAATCTAAGGCGGAATTCAGAGAAACGGACTTGTATACAGCTTGATTCAATTTATATGTCTCTATTATTGATTTAACAGCAATTTACAACCTGGAGACAGTTCGGCAGCACTTCGTTACCGAATCAGAAAAGTTACAAATGACAACCTAGGCTCCACTATATATAGGCATGCTAATTTCGTACGAAATTACCAAAGGTAATTTCGTGCGAAATACCAACTCGTAATTTCGTGCGAAATAACCTTTGGTTATTTCGTGCGAAATTAACTTTCCACACTCAAAACACAGTTTCTCATACAACGAGCCCTGATCTATCATTCTAAATACAATACTTGATGCAAGACGAAGTCAACAGACATAGTGCACTAACAAAGTGCTATGTGATTATTTGCACGCGTGCTACTTGCTAGATACGCGTAGGACTTGCATGATTTCATAAACAAACACTAATAACCCATGACAACTATAATAGGTGTGGTTGATCGTCCTAGCTTGCATACATGTAAATCTTAATCTTACTGAGCAATACAAAGGTGAGTTCACTGTCCCAATATTTAAATGTTTTGAAACCTAAGGAAGGTAACACGAGCACATTACAGTGATGTAATTCCCACCCGTTATAAGGTTGTAACGCTTTTATTTAATAGTATGTTGTTATATTGTTATGGTCACAAAGGAGCATTATTACATAAAGTACTTGTAAACCTCGGACCATTAGTATTGGATTTACTAGTGGGGAAATTTTGAGTAATACTGCTGGACCCGACAAGCCCCACCTGAGCTAGTCACGCTAGCTAGACCGGTAATGGTCAGCGAGTGTAGAATTAGCTTAACCTACTGCCATGGTCAGTGATAGACCTAGAAAACAAAGGCAACAACAGTATGCTTCGGTTTCGAACTCTCTCGTGACATAACACGGGTTAGCTACATATAAATATGAAAATAATCTATTAAATACTATTAGTTTACTGTTCTGGTTGAATAATGGTACCTTGCATAAATGGAACATGCTATATATGTAAACTATATATGTGAACTCACCCATCATTAATGACTAACACTTGTTTCTTACGTGTTCTCCCTAGGTCGCTAAGGTACTTGCCACAGTTAGGTGCATTGCATGGTGTCATACGTTTTTTATTTCGTATCATTGCATCATTACATTTATTTTCTGTTGGATTGAGCGTTTGTTTTGATGCACGTTTTTACTTTACATTTATACGCTTCCGCATTATTTTTGAACTGTTGATTTTGGTAAAACTATTTTTCTCATATAGAGGTCATTCGATATGACTGGTGTCTTAGATCCTGGTTTGTCACACGCCTCGCGGTAAAACCCCGCAAGTGGATTTGGAGGGTGTGACACTAGGTCCCGAAACAGTGTTTGGATGGAAATTTGGATAAAAATAAACTATTTTGGTAGAAATTTCAGCAACATAACGTTTAGTCATCCCGACTTTGTTAGCTTCTATTTCATACCGAAAGATTATACATCATTAAGCACTATGAGAGAACATGCGATTCGATCTCCTCTCAATCCCAAACCCAAATTTGTGAATCTAAGCGCAGGTTCATGTGATGCGCTTCTACTCAACTATTCTCAATGACCGCATTCAATTTTTGTTTATCTTCCTTTTCCTTGGTCAACTCGTCAATAACTCCATTAAACCTTTGTTTATCTTCTTCTTTTTCTTTCACCAAATCTTTAATAACTCTGTTCAGTTTTTGTATCTAAAAATTAATAAACATGTACTTATGTTCACACTTAAATATAAAAGCTCAAATATAATTTATTTAGACTTGTAATTAACAATGATTCATTAGTTTAGCATACCATACATCCTCACATTATTGTTAATATTAAAAACAAGATGGAATTCACGGTAGCCAGTGGACTTTGATGTTTTTAAATATGAGCATACAAGTTTCTCACTTTATACACTTGTAGCCCTTAAACAAAAATATGAGCATACAAGTTTTAGTTTCTTTAGATATAAAATACAGTTTTTATAACAGTAAAGTTATGGCACAGACCGAATCAAATACCGGACGGATCCCGCCGCGTAGCGCGGGCCAATTCACTAGTTATTGTTGTAGTTTAACTTACATATTTCACACATGTTGCTCTTCAATAATTCTTAAATTCTGTTGGGTAAGTCAAAAATGGAAGGAAAATCAGAGAACGTGGTGTAAATTTATATTCTTTTTGCACTACTGCAGGCTGAAAGATATAGACCCAAGAAAAAATTGAGGTGGCCCAACCAGTTCTCGATTACTACACTTTACAACTCGTTATAACAATGCCTATTATAACTAGGTAAGATGCATTACGACCCGCTACCGAGCTCTCTCCACATGATAATGGCCAAACGAAACTAATTGCATCCGTGTAAAACAAACCTTATATATGATGACAATGTTAAGTGGTCAGCCACGAATTCAACCCTATAGCGATTTATAATCCCAACCTAATGGATAACTACAGTTTTAAACATGGTAAAAAACAGAAAAATACCTTAGGGTCTTGTGTTGTAGCATTGCTAGATGATATGGAAGGGGTACCCGTGATCAAGGCTAATGGGTCACTAACATTACTAAACCCGTATAATTTTCCTTATTCAAGCCTCCATCAGCTCGTGACCACAAGTCTTGGTCAAACTTTGGGTGTTCACTATCATCCGACTCATACTTCTCCACAAGATATCCCTCGCATATTTTCTGATACACACAAACAAAACAATGATTTGTAGTTTAACATTTAATAAATAAGTAGCAAAACTATACAAGTTGGAAGTGATGAAACCTACCCAGGTATCAAATGACCTTTCGTCAACCCAGTCCCGATTTGGTTCTTCAATGTCCTCTTCACCATTTAAGCCTTGATTTTGTTCTTCACCATTTTCTTTAGAATCCAAGCCCTCGACTACGTTACTGGTACACTCTTGGGGTTTGTCCAATAGCCTCCTACCTTTCTGGCAACGTGATTTCCTCCATATCTCAAAAAATTCAGGTTCACGGCCAAGTTTATTAGCCTACAAAATTAGTATTTAGAAGTTAATTAAAAATGGTAATGATTAGGGTTTGGCTGTGTAGTCACTTATGAAATGTGTTGATGTTAAGCATTTTGAATATGCTATTGGAGCAAGTAAAAAAGAATTAAATGGGTTGCCAACATGACAGGTGTTATACTTTTAAACTAACCTGACCCGAAACTGTTTCAACCCAGACCCGTTCCAACCCGAAATTGTTTCAACCTGAACCCGTCCTGACTTGAACCCTTTTTATATTTGACCCATTCTGACCTCAAGCCGTTTTGACCCGAACCCGTTTTGACCCGCTACCCAACCCGTCTGTTTTGCTAGGTGTATGTTATATGTACTAAAAGAGAACGATTAATATCTTTTACCGCTTCTAGCTTGGCAGTCACAAAGGTTTGTGATCCAAGAGTATGTTTGCCCCCTGTTGATTTATTTCTATTCTCTTTGTTTCTACGACACTTCTCTTTCCATTTGGGTGTGTTCCATATCTCACACAGTTCTTTCCAGGGCTCTGTTCTCATCCATGTTGGTTTAAAGTCATGAAGAAAAGAAATATCATCTTGGACTTGTAAACCCTTTTTTGTCGCCATTGTTATGGCACCATTACGTGCCCTCGACAACATATAAGCGAATTTCCCTGCAATACACTTCTCCCAACAAATATGAATTTTGGAATTCCATTTTTTCTCCCATTGAGAATAACACTATAAAAGATCACTTATTAATAAATGTATATAAAGTTTATTAAGTTGTATACAATGTTAGTCGATGTACACACTTGGAAACGCTCAAACAATTGTCTCTGTCCTCCTTAGGAACAATCTCCCCATCCTTGCCATGGTCCAAACCACATAGACTTCAAGTTTGATAAAATAATATGCCTTGACTTGTTTACTAAATCTACAAAATGGAAGAAGTTAACAACAGTCACATTAATAACATCTTTTTATCTACATAAAAACAATATTTGCATCTTTTTATTTACATAGAAAAACAGTATTAACATATATTTACTTACTGCCCATATTCAACAAAAATCCAATTGCGGTCCATTTTTTCAGGTACTTGAGGTTGGGAAACAAATCCTCACCTCACAGTAGCAACATTAACAACAGACTCATCATCATCATCACTATTTTCCCCTGGAGAAGGTGTCGAGGTACGATGAGATGCAACAAATTGTGGTTGTCTAACTGTATCAGTGCTGCCTCGACCACCCCCATGACCCCTACCAACACACTACCCTTACCACCTCCACTTCCTACAGAACTACGTGCCATGAAATCTACAATTAAAAAAATCATCAATATTTAGAAATAGCACTACATAAAGAAAAGAGTTACAACTACTTTGCTTTCTACTACAACTAATTAGCAACAATAATAATTGTTTTTGTACAGCCAACAAAATCTCCATATTACCATGACTAATAGGTTGTTAGTCCACCAAAACTATAACATAATCCACCAAACAGCAGTGAAACATAACAGTACAGAGGAAGAAAAAAAGAAACAATGTATTGCAGTTTGTATGATTAGGTAAATGTTTTTTTACAGAACACGGCTCCTGCTCAGTTGCATCTGATTGAAAACAACATTGTTTCTTGACCTCCACATACACCATATGGCAGTTTGTATGATTAGGTAAATGTTTTTTCTCCACTTTCAAGATCCTCTCATGACGGAATGGTATCTCACAAGGTCATTTACCTCAAAATAAAAAAATAAAATTAAAAATAGGGCAGTCTACACCAACCTGCTCTGTGCTCCCACACATCTTGAAAGAAATGTTCCTCATCCGCACTAAACATTATACGTGTTAAAAAAATTGTTACTCTGATTCTTCGTCTTCAAAATCTTCGTCATCAAAATTATGTATAATGTGAAAATACCCATTATCTGAAGTTGTGGCTTCAAACACAACTTTGGCATCATTGTCGTCATCTATATCCTTGATCGGATGTCGATGGTTCGGTCAAAGATAATATAATAAGTCTCAAATTACCTCAAACAAATAGTTAGCGGTAGTAAGGGGTCGAACCACGAAAAGTCTGTGGATTGCATATGGATTCGATTGATTTTAAATATTTGTCACAATTATTATGAAGCTTGGTATAACTTGTGTGAATTTGTTTGTTGAAAAGTGAGTTAGAATGAACCGACAATTTGATTTTGATTATAACAAAAACTTAAACACTACCACGGAAATGTAATTACGGTTTAAAACAATATAAGTAAACAAGGTTCACACACGGTTCGGTAATTGCAATCCTTGAGTTTCTACACGTTTTAGATTCGATTCAATTGAATATGTTATTGACGGATTTCTATCACGAAGCTTAGGTGCCAATTGCTATAAACGCGTATAACGGACCGCTATGCACTTCGTTACCTCGGACAAGTAAAACCTTTTGAATGATAAAGCATAAATACACAAACTTATTTCGCAAAGTGTCGCAACCCCCGATCCCTTATCTGTCCCGGGAACGGGCGGACGCGAACTCAGAATTTTGGTGGTATCAGTTGGTTAATTTGGCAGAGGAAATTACATCAGGACCGTAGTTAGGAAATGTTTACCAGAGTAAAACCACCACATTTGATATTAATAAACAATTGGGTAAAACCCAAGTTTCTTATTACAATACTTTTATAGGGATAAACCTTATTTTATTGAATTTAAAACATCGTCTTTTAGGTAACTTTTATAGCCACATTTTTCCCAAGCCTTCAGTGCTCTCCAGCTGGCTTTTTACTAATTGGCTGTCACATTGTGTTACCTGAAACGCATTTTAAAAACATTTGTCAGTGGGAAATACTGGTGAGTGAATCCCAATTTAATCAAGAAACATTTTATCAATTAAAACAGTATTGAGAGTGATCACATTGTTTATTTCTACACAATTACTCATTCAGTACTGTCAATCCTGACTTGTGGGTCATATTACACATTGGCTAACTCTTCGTCCAATGGTAATGTGTTGTCGTCCCGACTTACTACTCACAGTGTAGTAAATTTTGTATACAAAACCCCAACATACCGGCAGTAATTGAAGAACTACAAAGACTCAATCACCGCTTAATCGTATTGTAAAACATTTAAGGTTTTGTAAAATATTACATAAAGGTTAACAAAAAGAGGATAAACTCACATTGCTATCTTAGACTTCGCGTATGGGTTTTCTGGGAATAATCTATAATTTACACAAATGTATATAGGTTAGTATCATAACCCTTTGAAAATATTAATGATACCCTCCCCGAGACGGTATTCCAACAACTACGTCGGGCAGAACCATGACAGTTGTTACGGAACCCTAAATCAATCGGGTAGCGTATCTAGTATGAAACTGGGGTTATAATACTTACAACGGAGCAGAACCTCGCTAATTAGGGGTATTATACTCGAATATTATGCTTATATATTCAGAAAGTCGAGACACAGAAAAGAAATGAACGATTTGGTTTGAAAGCCGATGCGTTCTATTTATAGGTGCTGATCTTGACTATCACGCGGCCTGCGTAACATATAAGCGGGGCTTACGCGGCCCGCGTACTAGCCCGAGTAGGGCATAGGGTGTCCGGGTCATGGGGTAGGTCCAACACGCACACACACACACACGTGGCGACACCGGAGCCCACCTACTCAATAAGTTGACGGGGCCCACGTAAGGGTTAAGGATCCTTTACGCGGCCCGCCTGAACTAAAAAATCATATTTTTATTTTATTTTTAATGCTATATTGTACTTCGGGCTCGGTTTTCACATACGGGGTGTATTTAAAGACATATTGGGACATTTTAAAATATACTAGGGTGTTGGAAATATTATGAGGGTGTCGGGTTATTTGAGGATTGTTACACAAAGTCAAATTTCATATCTCATTCGACAATTCACAAATATAGTTCCAATGCAAGGCAATTATCAATCAATTCAAATACAAATCAATTTGTCACAAAATCAAACTAAGAATATTGTTCAAACCCTAGACTTACAAACACCTACACCGGGGTGAAACCTTCGAGAATTAGCCACTCATGGTGAACGGAACTTGATCAACAATGGATGAGAGCTTGAACTTGAACATCTTGAAGTTTTGAAAGTGATGAAGATGGTGGTTAGGGTTTGTGGTGGTGAAAAGGATTGATGGTGATGAATAGAATGGAGATTAAGGTTGCATGGAATGAAGATGATGATGAATTCGGATGATGGAAGGATCGATTGGATGATTAGATAATGGATTGGTGATGAATTTAGGCTCCAAGAACAAGTTCAAAACTCAAAAGTGAGTGTAACTCCCGAAAATGAGGCCCATGTGTGTTTATACTCGTCAAACATCAAAGAAAACACAAAAATCCCGCCGGGCACCAGGGGGTGGTGTCCCCTACGCCCCCTGGAGTCGCCGACGCTGAGGCAGACTCTGAAATCCCTCCGATACCATTTTTGGCTGTCTACGGCACATTCTAGCCTACGAGACTCATCTCTTGGCGTCGACGACAGCCCTAGAGCGTCGACGACAGCCCTAGAGCGTCGACGACAGCCCTAGAGCGTCGCCGACGCCCCTGTAAGTGTGGTTTTCCTGTTTCTTCATTTTCTCGCTTCCGGTTGACCCGTGTGCCGTCCTGATGGTCCGTTTTTCGTCCCGGTGGTCCATAAAGCTCCCGAAAAGCTCCTAAAGCTCCGTTAGACCTGCAAAACACAACTCTTATCAAAAGTAGGCTAAACGAAACTCAAAGTCACGTAAAAACATTAACTTAAACATATACGAATACCGGTTTTTGACCACATATCACATCCTCACACTTGTCTTTTGCTTGCCCTCAAGCAAATCTGTTTTTCACTTTCACGTGGGTTGAACGAGAAACACACGTCCCATTCCCGAGACTAAGGTTAAAGTCTAATGTCATACCCGCTTCAAAATTTTTACAATTTACGAAATATTTAACGGTAAAGTGAATGATCAGATATAAAATGGTTACCCAAGATTAACCCGCCTCTGAAACTAATAAACCATGCACATCCATCACAATTTTCTCTCCACTCGGTTCACAATTTTGCTAATAGATAACGAATTAGCAGTTTTTAAGTAATCACTCAAAACCGATTAGAACACGTACCCGTATATGCTTGCAATTCAATCATTCTCCACCACCGAACATGAATACTAGGCATAAGTTAAAAGGTCCTTGAAGGGTTGTAATAGGGCTAGGCTAAGGGTATGGAAAAGGATTTTGAAGTGGTTAAGGTGATTAAAACTCGATTTTTATTACAAAACAACTACTCTAACATACCTAACTATAACACCAAGCTAAGTGGCAACAAGTTTTGCCTTTTATTTAATAACTAGAAACTCATATTTTTGTATTTTTCTCAACAATTTTCTATTCTTTTTCACAACATTTTCTGAATGTTCAATTTTTTTTTACAAATATAAATCACCATTATACAAACACATAATCCTACAATCGAATTTTCCTCACACGGGTTTAAAAAGAAAAGGGTTATGGTTGTGGGCTAAATGGGTTGTTAAACGAAAGGTTTAGGCTCAAAGTGGGCATCTAGGGGATTTATTTGGGTAAGGATATATAAATGGTGTAAATGGAATAGGTTTACCTAATTCCTTAATCATTCTCGTGCTTGTATTCGGTCTATGGTCTCAAACGTATCGAAAGCTGCAAGTTCTACAATACGCAACTAATGGTCCACTCAAACAAAAAAACATATATATCTAAATCTATGATGTAAAAGTGGCTCAAAACCTCACGTATAAAGGGTATGGTATGTGACATGCATAATGTGCTAGTTTCTTAGGCGGATTATTCACAAATAACCACCCGCTAAATACCCTTCATGTTAATTGTTTGAACTTAACCATGACAAAAGACCAAATGGGTGTGTCATCCCTCATTGACATAGTTACTTGTAGTTTTCAGATTGCTTCAAACTAAGACATTTTTGAAAAAAAAATCAATCTTCCCCCATCCCCACAATTGAGGTCAACATTGTCCTTAATGTGTAAGAATGGAGCCTTTAAACGCACAAGCGATGTGACACGACCAAATTCCCAAAAATTCCACCCCGGTCAATATTATACAATTACAATCCACTTATTAGCTAAATAACACTCAAATAAAAGGAAACAAATGCACCTGATTGTTTCTTGTTCCTCGCGTGGTCTTCAATCTTCAATAAAAATGGTTGTCTCACGAACATTTGTACCTACAAATCTAAACCCTTGTGTAGAAGCATGCTTCTCACAATTATTAACATTTGTTACTTATTTGTTCTACCATTTTTACAAAAGGTTTACCATGCCATTCGTTACTTTAGTTTGAATTTTTGCGGAAAAGATAATTTACAACAATAATAAAAACCTAACTCACTTTCGTAGGAATCATAGTTGCATTTAGCTTATGCAACAAACCCTTTTATACCTCCCCATAGCTCGAGAGGACGAGAGGTCTAGTGAGGGTTATATAGTGAACACACCCACAACGTTCATTTAACTACGAATTAAAAATACTAGACAAAATATGAAATAACAAACAATAATGAAGAACTAAAAAAATATACAACATAAAACGTACCACACCATCACCGTTGATATTGCTCGTTTAGATTCACAGGTGGGTACGGGTTGTTGGGGTAGCTAGTGAGGGATTCCATCATTTCACGGTAATCATCTAGGGGTCCCCTTTCGCCTTTGACTAGTGGCTGAAGATGTGCTGGAACATAACTCGAACTGACCCCCTCAGGCCAATGGGGAGAAGGGTTGGAAGGGCCACGAGGCACGAGAAGATTCTTGTAACACGTCCAAGGGGCGTGTGGTTGGTACGGGAGGCCCGCCATGTAGTCACGATTGTGCCTCTCTTGCTCGTGGATGTGCTTGGCATTGTTGATTTGAATCTGTTGTCCAATGGCCATTGTACTCCACCTCCTATCTTCCAATGCTTATCAGAAATAGCACTACAAAAAGAAAAGAGTTACAACTACTTTGCTTTCTACTACAACTAATTAGCAACAATAACAATTATTTTTGAACAGCCAACAAAAACTCCATATTACCATGACTAATAGGTTGTTAGTCCACCAAAACTATAACATAATCCACCAAACGGTAGTGAAACATAACAGTACAGAGGAAGAAAAAAAAGAAACAATGTATTGCAGTTTGTATGATTAGGTAAATGTTTTTTACAGAACACGGCTCCTACTCAGTTGCATCTGATTGAAAACAACGTTGTTTCTTGATCTCCACATACACCATATGGCAGTTTTTATGACTAGGTAAATGTTTTTTTTCCACTTTCCAAATCCTCTCATGACAGAATGGTATCTCACAAGGTCATTTACCTCAAAATAAACAAATAAAATAAAAAATAGGGCAGTCTACACCAACCTGCTCTGTGTTCCCACACCTCTTGAAAGAAATGCTCCTCATCCGCACTAAACATTATACGTGTTAATGTTAGGATTGGAGGCCCTCATGAAAGTGTTTGTTTGTGTAAAATTGTATAATCAATAGAAATGAACAGAGTTTAAGTGCAGCGGAAATGAATAACAAACTTTGTAAACACAATCAAGGAGAAAATAGTTTTGAGAAAGCATATGCAATTCATTTAGTCAAAAGATTTACAATAAGAATCAAATGATTACAGATATGCTTACATACTAACCTCCCCCTCAGCCAGATGCCCCAAGGTTGGATTGTACAAGATGAAAGGATTGAATTGAGGAGAAGAACTCTCTCAAAATGAATCAAATGTAACAGTATAGAGTACTGCTCCATTTATAGACAAACCAAACCGCTGAGGCATCTCAGATGACGTCACCATGAAAGCGACGTCTAACAGCCTAACAACCTGTATCTACTGTTCTTATACAAACACTGCTAAACCTAACAACTGACTATACATGAATCAGATGATATACTAAACTACTGCTCTTCCTATTCATCAGTGCTTTCCTCAAGGTTGATCAGTCCTTGATTGGGCAGTGCTTGTCATCAGCAGTTTGTACCAGCAGTGCTTAGTTTCCAGCAGTCTTCTAGGCTACATCAGTAGTTATTTTGAGCAGCAGTTGTATCCGAGCAGGGGATATATGACCATCAGCTGTTGTAATCACTTTCAAGGGAGAAGACTTAGTGCAAACAGCTGCTTATTGTGAATCCACTGTTGTGATCAGGTTTTAGCTTTACATTATCTGTTCCTCTGGTAGGGTTCAATCCCAACAATCTCCCCCCTGGAACAGATAATGCCAAAACCTGTCATTATTCTGGATCTTTATTACTCATCATAAGTTCCCTTGCTTTTCTTTTAAATTCTTCTTCAAATTCTTTGGAACTTGTGTCGTCTTCATCCCTGCATAGTGTAAGCTCAAGGAGATCTTGTAGATCTTCAACACCCAGGCCTAGTGCTTGATTCCTTGATATATGCTTCACTTCACCATTGATTCTGACAAGTGTCAATACGTGGGGTCTTTTGATCAAAGAGCCACTTTAGTATTTTTAAACCAAATGGGTTTCTTGGGAGAGATTTATTTGCAGATGAGTTGAAAGATGTTGGCCTTGAAAAGAAATGTAGAGCAGTATCTTGAACTTCAGACATTCTTTTGAAAGCTTCTTCTATGACCTGATTAGCTGCAGCTATGTCTTCTGCAACTTCTTTGTCAATCAGTTCTTGTCTCTGTTGTTGACCAAGCTCACTGTCTGTGATATCTGCTGATGATGATTGGTTCAAAACCTTTTTGGTAAGGTCTTGTAGCTTTGCCAATTTTTCTGTATCTGAAGCTATTTTCTTGATAGCTTCTTCAAGGTAATCAGTTTCTTTTTCTCCTCCAGCAGTCAGTTGTTCCCTCTTTTCTTTTCTCAACATTGTGACAGAGGTTTCTGCTGCATTGATTTGTGTTTCAAGAGTCTTGATATGCTCCTTTAGCTTTTTATAATCAGACTTTTTAGGAGTGTCAGAGGCTGTCATCATCCTTTTCTTAAGTCTTTCATAAGCTTCATCTGTTTGCTGCTTAGTCCATTTTGCTATGGCATTTGCAGTATCCACCCTTGCATCCACCAGTTCCTGCTTCTTTCTTTTATATTCAGAAGTAAGATCAACTATGAGCTTCCTGTATTTGTTCCAATTTGGAGCTGTCTTCTTCTTTCTTGGATTATTTTTAATCTTTTCAATTCTGTTAGCCTCATGCTTTAATGCAACTATTGGCCATTCTTTGAATTCTGTTTCTTCAGCAGGATAGAACTTTTCTTTCATTATGTATGCAAGGTATTCTTTTCTTAATTCATTTCGTTGATCTGCTTCAGGAGATAGGCTTGACATTTCTTGGTTCAGATCACTTGCATATTCTTCCATTTGTTTGACTTTGGTGAGCAGGAATTTTCTTCTTTCCAAAATGGCTTCATCACTCTGATTCTTGCATTCAACTTTGGCTCTTATCCTT
>JARYGA010002756.1:0-44904 GCA_030545235.1 Helianthus tuberosus
CATCTCCTTATTCCTTTATACCTTTCCACGCCTTGATCCCATGCGCACCTATGCCCTCATGCGTGGCCTACGTCACGCGCCTCGGGCCCGCCGTGCGCGCGCGCGCCTTCGTCAAAGCCTTCCTTTCACAAAGACACAGCGACTAGTAAATAAAATAAACCAAAAAACGAAAATAAACCAAAAAACGAAAAAAAGGGGGTTGCAACACGAGGACTTCCCAGGGGGTCACCCATCCTAGTACTACTCTCGCCCAAGCACGCTTAACTGCGGAGTTCTGATGGGATCCGGTGCATTAGTGCTGGTATGATCGCAACCGAAAGAATACCATCTCCTTATTCCTTTATACCTTTCCACGCCTTGATCCCATGCGCACCTATGCCCTCATGCGTGGCCTACGTCACGCGCCTCGGGCCCGCCGTGCGCGCGCGCGCCTTCGTCAAAGCCTTCCTTTCACAAAGACACAGCGACTAGTAAATAAAATAAACCAAAAAACGAAAATAAACCAAAAAACGAAAAAAAGGGGGTTGCAACACGAGGACTTCCCAGGGGGTCACCCATCCTAGTACTACTCTCGCCCAAGCACGCTTAACTGCGGAGTTCTGATGGGATCCGGTGCATTAGTGCTGGTATGATCGCAACCGAAAGAATACCATCTCCTTATTCCTTTATACCTTTCCACGCCTTGATCCCATGCGCACCTATGCCCTCATGCGTGGCCTACGTCACGCGCCTCGGGCCCGCCGTGCGCGCGCGCGCCTTCGTCAAAGCCTTCCTTTCACAAAGACACAGCGACTAGTAAATAAAATAAACCAAAAAACGAAAATAAACCAAAAAACGAAAAAAAGGGGGTTGCAACACGAGGACTTCCCAGGGGTCACCCATCCTAGTACTACTCTCGCCCAAGCACGCTTAACTGCGGAGTTCTGATGGGATCCGGTGCATTAGTGCTGGTATGATCGCAACCGAAAGAATACCATCTCCTTATTCCTTTATACCTTTCCACGCCTTGATCCCATGCGCACCTATGCCCTCATGCGTGGCCTACGTCACGCGCCTCGGGCCCGCCGTGCGCGCGCGCGCCTTCGTCAAAGCCTTCCTTTCACAAAGACACAGCGACTAGTAAATAAACCAAAAAACGAGGACTTGCAACACGAGGACTTCCCAGGGGTCACCCATCCTAGTACTACTCTCGCCCAAGCACGCTTAACTGCGGAGTTCTGATGGGATCCGGTGCATTAGTGCTGGTATGATCGCAACCGAAAGAATACCATCTCCTTATTCCTTTATACCTTTCCACGCCTTGATCCCATGCGCACCTATGCCCTCATGCGTGGCCTACGTCACGCGCCTCGGGCCCGCCGTGCGCGCGCGCGCCTTCGTCAAAGCCTTCATTTCACAAAGACACAGCGACTAGTAAATAAAATAAACCAAAAAACGAAAATAAACCAAAAAACGAAAAAAAGGGGGTTGCAACACGAGGACTTCCCAGGGGGTCACCCATCCTAGTACTACTCTCGCCCAAGCCCGCTTAACTGCGGAGTTCTGATGGGATCCGGTGCATTAGTGCTGGTATGATCGCAACCGAAAGAATACCATCTCCTTATTCCTTTATACCTTTCCACGCCTTGATCCCATGCGCACCTATGCCCTCATGCGTGGCCTACGTCACGCGCCTCGGGCCCGCCGTGCGCGCGCGCGCCTTCGTCAAAGCCTTCCTTTCACAAAGACACAGCGACTAGTAAATAAAACAAACCAAAAAACGAAAATAAACCAAAAAACGAAAAAAAGGGGGTTGCAACACGAGGACTTCCCAGGGGGTCACCCATCCTAGTACTACTCTCGCCCAAGCACGCTTAACTGCGGAGTTCTGATGGGATCCGGTGCATTAGTGCTGGTATGATCGCAACCGAAAGAATACCATCTCCTTATTCCTTTATACCTTTCCACGCCTTGATCCCATGCGCACCTATGCCCTCATGCGTGGCCTACGTCACGCGCCTCGGGCCCGCCGTGCGCGCGCGCGCCTTCGTCAAAGCCTTCCTTTCACAAAGACACAGCGACTAGTAAATAAAATAAACCAAAAAACAAAAATAAACCAAAAAACGAAAAAAAGGGGGTTGCAACACGAGGACTTCCCAGGGGGTCACCCATCCTAGTACTACTCTCGCCCAAGCACGCTTAACTGCGGAGTTCTGGTGGGATCCGGTGCATTAGTGCTGGTATGATCGCAACCGAAAGAATACCATCTCCTTATTCCTTTATACCTTTCCACGCCTTGATCCCATGCGCACCTATGCCCTCATGCGTGGCCTACGTCACGCGCCTCGGGCCCGCCGTGCGCGCGCGCGCCTTCGTCAAAGCCTTCCTTTCACAAAGACACAGCGACTAGTAAATAAAATAAACCAAAAAACGAAAATAAACCAAAAAACGAAAAAAAGGGGGTTGCAACACGAGGACTTCCCAGGGGGTCACCCATCCTAGTACTACTCTCGCCCAAGCACGCTTAACTGCGGAGTTCTGATGGGATCCGGTGCATTAGTGCTGGTATGATCGCAACCGAAAGAATACCATCTCCTTATTCCTTTATACCTTTCCACGCCTTGATCCCATGCGCACCTATGCCCTCATGCGTGGCCTACGTCACGCGCCTCGGGCCCGCCGTGCGCGCGCGCGCCTTCGTCAAAGCCTTCCTTTCACAAAGACACAGCGACTAGTAAATAAAATAAACCAAAAAACGAAAATAAACCAAAAAACGAAAAAAAGGGGGTTGCAACACGAGGACTTCCCAGGGGGTCACCCATCCTAGTACTACTCTCGCCCAAGCACGCTTAACTGCGGAGTTCTGATGGGATCCGGTGCATTAGTGCTGGTATGATCGCAACCGAAGGAATACCATCTCCTTATTCCTTTATACCTTTCCACGCCTTGATCCCATGCGCACCTATGCCCTCATGCGTGGCCTACGTCACGCGCCTCGGGCCCGCCGTGCGCGCGCGCGCCTTCGTCAAAGCCTTCCTTTCACAAAGACACAGCGACTAGTAAATAAAATAAACCAAAAAACGAAAATAAACCAAAAAACGAAAAAAAGGGGGTTGCAACACGAGGACTTCCCAGGGGGTCACCCATCCTAGTACTACTCTCGCCCAAGCACGCTTAACTGCGGAGTTCTGATGGGATCCGGTGCATTAGTGCTGGTATGATCGCAACCGAAGGAATACCATCTCCTTATTCCTTTATACCTTTCCACGCCTTGATCCCATGCGCACCTATGCCCTCATGCGTGGCCTACGTCACGCGCCTCGGGCCCGCCGTGCGCGCGCGCGCCTTCGTCAAAGCCTTCCTTTCACAAAGACACAGCGACTAGTAAATAAAATAAACCAAAAAACGAAAATAAACCAAAAAACGAAAAAAAGGGGGTTGCAACACGAGGACTTCCCAGGGGGTCACCCATCCTAGTACTACTCTCGCCCAAGCACGCTTAACTGCGGAGTTCTGATGGGATCCGGTACATTAGTGCTGGTATGATCGCAACCGAAAGAATACCATCTCCTTATTCCTTTATACCTTTCCACGCCTTGATCCCATGCGCACCTATGCCCTCATGCGTGGCCTACGTCACGCGCCTCGGGCCCGCCGTGCGCGCGCGCGCCTTCGTTAAAGCCTTCCTTTCACAAAGACACAGCGACTAGTAAATAAAATAAACCAAAAAACGAAAATAAACCAAAAAACGAAAAAAAGGGGGTTGCAACACGAGGACTTCCCAGGGGGTCACCCATCCTAGTACTACTCTCGCCCAAGCACGCTTAACTGCGGAGTTCTGATGGGATCCGGTCCATTAGTGCTGGTATGATCGCAACCGAAAGAATACCATCTCCTTATTCCTTTATACCTTTCCACGCCTTGATCCCATGCGCACCTATGCCCTCATGCGTGGCCTACGTCACGCGCCTCGGGCCCGCCGTGCGCGCGTGCGCCTTCGTCAAAGCCTTCCTTTCACAAAGACACAGCGACTAGTAAATAAAATAAACCAAAAAACGAAAATAAACCAAAAAACGAAAAAAAGGGGGTTGCAACACGAGGACTTCCCAGGGGGTCACCCATCCTAGTACTACTCTCGCCCAAGCACGCTTAACTGCGGAGTTCTGATGGGATCCGGTGCATTAGTGCTGGTATGATCGCAACCGAAAGAATACCATCTCCTTATTCCTTTATACCTTTCCACGCCTTGATCCCATGCGCACCTATGCCCTCATGCGTGGCCTACGTCACGCGCCTCGGGCCCGCCGTGCTCGCGCGCGCCTTCGTCAAAGCCTTCCTTTCACAAAGACACAGCGACTAGTAAATAAAATAAACCAAAAAACGAAAATAAACCAAAAAACGAAAAAAAGGGGGTTGCAACACGAGGACTTCCCAGGGGGTCACCCATCCTAGTACTACTCTCGCCCAAGCACGCTTAACTGCGGAGTTCTGATGGGATCCGGTGCATTAGTGCTGGTATGATCGCAACCGAAAGAATACCATCTCCTTATTCCTTTATACCTTTCCACGCCTTGATCCCATGCGCACCTATGCCCTCATGCGTGGCCTACGTCACGCGCCTCGGGCCCGCCGTGCGCGCGCGCGCCTTCGTCAAAGCCTTCCTTTCACAAAGACACAGCGACTAGTAAATAAAATAAACCAAAAAACGAAAATAAACCAAAAAACGAAAAAAAAGGGGGTTGCAACACGAGGACTTCCCAGGGGGTCACCCATCCTAGTACTACTCTCGCCCAAGCACGCTTAACTGCGGAGTTCTGATGGGATCCGGTGCATTAGTGCTGGTATGATCGCAACCGAAAGAATACCATCTCCTTATTCCTTTATACCTTTCCACGCCTTGATCCCATGCGCACCTATGCCCTCATGCGTGGCCTACGTCACGCGCCTCGGGCCCGCCGTGCGCGCGCGCGCCTTCGTCAAAGCCTTCCTTTCACAAAGACACAGCGACTAGTAAATAAAATAAACCAAAAAACGAAAATAAACCAAAAAACGAAAAAAAGGGGGTTGCAACACGAGGACTTCCCAGGGGGTCACCCATCCTAGTACTACTCTCGCCCAAGCACGCTTAACTGCGGAGTTCTGATGGGATCCGGTGCATTAGTGCTGGTATGATCGCAACCGAAAGAATACCATCTCCTTATTCCTTTATACCTTTCCACGCCTTGATCCCATGCGCACCTATGCCCTCATGCGTGGCCTACGTCACGCGCCTCGGGCCCGCCGTGCGCGCGCGCGCCTTCGTCAAAGCCTTCCTTTCACAAAGACACAGCGACTAGTAAATAAAATAAACCAAAAAACGAAAATAAACCAAAAAACGAAAAAAAGGGGGTTGCAACACGAGGACTTCCCAGGGGGTCACCCATCCTAGTACTACTCTCGCCCAAGCACGCTTAACTGCGGAGTTCTGATGGGATCCGGTGCATTAGTGCTGGTATGATCGCAACCGAAAGAATACCATCTCCTTATTCCTTTATACCTTTCCACGCCTTGATCCCATGCGCACCTATGCCCTCATGCGTGGCCTACGTCACGCGCCTCGGGCCCGCCGTGCGCGCGCGCGCCTTCGTCAAAGCCTTCCTTTCACAAAGACACAGCGACTAGTAAATAAAATAAACCAAAAAACGAAAATAAACCAAAAAACGAAAAAAAAGGGGGTTGCAACACGAGGACTTCCCAGGGGGTCACCCATCCTAGTACTACTCTCGCCCAAGCACGCTTAACTGCGGAGTTCTGATGGGATCCGGTGCATTAGTGCTGGTATGATCGCAACCGAAAGAATACCATCTCCTTATTCCTTTATACCTTTCCACGCCTTGATCCCATGCGCACCTATGCCCTCATGCGTGGCCTACGTCACGCGCCTCGGGCCCGCCGTGCGCGCGCGCGCCTTCGTCAAAGCCTTCCTTTCACAAAGACACAGCGACTAGTAAATAAAATAAACCAAAAAACGAAAATAAACCAAAAAACGAAAAAAAGGGGGTTGCAACACGAGGACTTCCCAGGGGGTCACCCATCCTAGTACTACTCTCGCCCAAGCACGCTTAACTGCGGAGTTCTGATGGGATCCGGTGCATTAGTGCTGGTATGATCGCAACCGAAAGAATACCATCTCCTTATTCCTTTATACCTTTCCACGCCTTGATCCCATGCGCACCTATGCCCTCATGCGTGGCCTACGTCACGCGCCTCGGGCCCGCCGTGCGCGCGCGCGCCTTCGTCAAAGCCTTCCTTTCACAAAGACACAGCGACTAGTAAATAAAATAAACCAAAAAACGAAAATAAACCAAAAAACGAAAAAAAGGGGGTTGCAACACGAGGACTTCCCAGGGGGTCACCCATCCTAGTACTACTCTCGCCCAAGCACGCTTAACTGCGGAGTTCTGATGGGATCCGGTGCATTAGTGCTGGTATGATCGCAACCGAAAGAATACCATCTCCTTATTCCTTTATACCTTTCCACGCCTTGATCCCATGCGCACCTATGCCCTCATGCGTGACCTACGTCACGCGCCTCGGGCCCGCCGTGCGCGCGCGCGCCTTCGTCAAAGCCTTCCTTTCACAAAGACACAGCGACTAGTAAATAAAATAAACCAAAAAACGAAAATAAACCAAAAAACGAAAAAAAAGGGGGTTGCAACACGAGGACTTCCCAGGGGGTCACCCATCCTAGTACTACTCTCGCCCAAGCACGCTTAACTGCGGAGTTCTGATGGGATCCGGTGCATTAGTGCTGGTATGATCGCAACCGAAAGAATACCATCTCCTTATTCCTTTATACCTTTCCACGCCTTGATCCCATGCGCACCTATGCCCTCATGCGTGGCCTACGTCACGCGCCTCGGGCCCGCCGTGCGCGCGCGCGCCTTCGTCAAAGCCTTCCTTTCACAAAGACACAGCGACTAGTAAATAAAATAAACCAAAAAACGAAAATAAACCAAAAAACGAAAAAAAGGGGGTTGCAACACGAGGACTTCCCAGGGGGTCACCCATCCTAGTACTACTCTCGCCCAAGCACGCTTAACTGCGGAGTTCTGATGGGATCCGGTGCATTAGTGCTGGTATGATCGCAACCGAAAGAATACCATCTCCTTATTCCTTTATACCTTTCCACGCCTTGATCCCATGCGCACCTATGCCCTCATGCGTGGCCTACGTCACGCGCCTCGGGCCCGCCGTGCGCGCGCGCGCCTTCGTCAAAGCCTTCCTTTCACAAAGACACAGCGACTAGTAAATAAAATAAACCAAAAAACGAAAATAAACCAAAAAACGAAAAAAAGGGGGTTGCAACACGAGGACTTCCCAGGGGGTCACCCATCCTAGTACTACTCTCGCCCAAGCACGCTTAACTGCGGAGTTCTGATGGGATCCGGTGCATTAGTGCTGGTATGATCGCAACCGAAAGAATACCATCTCCTTATTCCTTTATACCTTTCCACGCCTTGATCCCATGCGCACCTATGCCCTCATGCGTGGCCTACGTCACGCGCCTCGGGCCCGCCGTGCGCGCGCGCGCCTTCGTCAAAGCCTTCCTTTCACAAAGACACAGCGACTAGTAAATAAAATAAACCAAAAAACGAAAATAAACCAAAAAACGAAAAAAAGGGGGTTGCAACACGAGGACTTCCCAGGGGTCACCCATCCTAGTACTACTCTCGCCCAAGCACGCTTAACTGCGGAGTTCTGATGGGATCCGGTGCATTAGTGCTGGTATGATCGCAACCGAAAGAATACCATCTCCTTATTCCTTTATACCTTTCCACGCCTTGATCCCATGCGCACCTATGCCCTCATGCGTGGCCTACGTCACGCGCCTCGGGCCCGCCGTGCGCGCGCGCGCCTTCGTCAAAGCCTTCCTTTCACAAAGACACAGCGACTAGTAAATAAACCAAAAAACGAGGACTTGCAACACGAGGACTTCCCAGGGGTCACCCATCCTAGTACTACTCTCGCCCAAGCACGCTTAACTGCGGAGTTCTGATGGGATCCGGTGCATTAGTGCTGGTATGATCGCAACCGAAAGAATACCATCTCCTTATTCCTTTATACCTTTCCACGCCTTGATCCCATGCGCACCTATGCCCTCATGCGTGGCCTACGTCACGCGCCTCGGGCCCGCCGTGCGCGCGCGCGCCTTCGTCAAAGCCTTCCTTTCACAAAGACACAGCGACTAGTAAATAAAATAAACCAAAAAACGAAAAAAAAGGGGTTGCAACACGAGGACTTCCCAGGGGGTCACCCATCCTAGTACTACTCTCGCCCAAGCACGCTTAACTGCGGAGTTCTGATGGGATCCGGTGCATTAGTGCTGGTATGATCGCAACCGAAAGAATACCATCTCCTTATTCCTTTATACCTTTCCACGCCTTGATCCCATTCGCACCTATGCCCTCATGCGTGGCCTACGTCACGCGCCTCGGGCCCGCCGTGCGCGCGCGCCTTCGTCAAAGCCTTCCTTCACAAAGACACAGCGACTAGTAAATAAAATAAACCAAAAAACGAAAATAAACCAAAAAACGAAAAAAAGGGGGTTGCAACACGAGGACTTCCCAGGGGGTCACCCATCCTAGTACTACTCTCGCCCAAGCACGCTTAACTGCGGAGTTCTGATGGGATCCGGTGCATTAGTGCTGGTATGATCGCAACCGAAAGAATACCATCTCCTTATTCCTTTATACCTTTCCACGCCTTGATCCCATGCGCACCTATGCCCTCATGCGTGGCCTACGTCACGCGCCTCGGGCCCGCCGTGCGCGCGCGCGCCTTCGTCAAAGCCTTCCTTTCACAAAGACACAGCGACTAGTAAATAAAATAAACCAAAAAACGAAAATAAACCAAAAAACGAAAAAAAGGGGGTTGCAACACGAGGACTTCCCAGGGGGTCACCCATCCTAGTACTACTCTCGCCCAAGCACGCTTAACTGCGGAGTTCTGATGGGATCCGGTGCATTAGTGCAGGTATGATCGCAACCGAAAGAATACCATCTCCTTATTCCTTTATACCTTTCCACGCCTTGATCCCATGCGCACCTATGCCCTCATGCGTGGCCTACGTCACGCGCCTCGGGCCCGCCGTGCGCGCGCGCGCCTTCGTCAAAGCCTTCCTTTCACAAAGACACAGCGACTAGTAAATAAAATAAACCAAAAAACGAAAATAAACCAAAAAACGAAAAAAAGGGGGTTGCAACACGAGGACTTCCCAGGGGGTCACCCATCCTAGTACTACTCTCGCCCAAGCACGCTTAACTGCGGAGTTCTGATGGGATCCGGTGCATTAGTGCTGGTATGATCGCAACCGAAAGAATACCATCTCCTTATTCCTTTATACCTTTCCACGCCTTGATCCCATGCGCACCTATGCCCTCATGCGTGGCCTACGTCACGCGCCTCGGGCCCGCCGTGCGCGCGCGCGCCTTCGTCAAAGCCTTCCTTTCACAAAGACACAGCGACTAGTAAATAAAATAAACCAAAAAACGAAAATAAACCAAAAAACGAAAAAAAGGGGGTTGTAACACGAGGACTTCCCAGGGGGTCACCCATCCTAGTACTACTCTCGCCCAAGCACGCTTAACTGCGGAGTTCTGATGGGATCCGGTGCATTAGTGCTGGTATGATCGCAACCGAAAGAATACCATCTCCTTATTCCTTTATACCTTTCCACGCCTTGATCCCATGCGCACCTATGCCCTCATGCGTGGCCTACGTCACGCGCCTCGGGCCCGCCGTGCGCGCGCGCGCCTTCGTCAAAGCCTTCCTTTCACAAAGACACAGCGACTAGTAAATAAAATAAACCAAAAAACGAAAATAAACCAAAAAACGAAAAAAAGGGGGTTGCAACACGAGGACTTCCCAGGGGTCACCCATCCTAGTACTACTCTCGCCCAAGCACGCTTAACTGCGGAGTTCTGATGGGATCCGGTGCATTAGTGCTGGTATGATCGCAACCGAAAGAATACCATCTCCTTATTCCTTTATACCTTTCCACGCCTTGATCCCATGCGCACCTATGCCCTCATGCGTGGCCTACGTCACGCGCCTCGGGCCCGCCGTGCGCGCGCGCGCCTTCGTCAAAGCCTTCCTTTCACAAAGACACAGCGACTAGTAAATAAACCAAAAAACGAGGACTTGCAACACGAGGACTTCCCAGGGGTCACCCATCCTAGTACTACTCTCGCCCAAGCACGCTTAACTGCGGAGTTCTGATGGGATCCGGTGCATTAGTGCTGGTATGATCGCAACCGAAAGAATACCATCTCCTTATTCCTTTATACCTTTCCACGCCTTGATCCCATGCGCACCTATGCCCTCATGCGTGGCCTACGTCACGCGCCTCGGGCCCGCCGTGCGCGCGCGCGCCTTCGTCAAAGCCTTCCTTTCACAAAGACACAGCGACTAGTAAATAAAATAAACCAAAAAACGAAAAAAAAGGGGTTGCAACACGAGGACTTCCCAGGGGGTCACCCATCCTAGTACTACTCTCGCCCAAGCACGCTTAACTGCGGAGTTCTGATGGGATCCGGTGCATTAGTGCTGGTATGATCGCAACCGAAAGAATACCATCTCCTTATTCCTTTATACCTTTCCACGCCTTGATCCCATTCGCACCTATGCCCTCATGCGTGGCCTACGTCACGCGCCTCGGGCCCGCCGTGCGCGCGCGCCTTCGTCAAAGCCTTCCTTCACAAAGACACAGCGACTAGTAAATAAAATAAACCAAAAAACGAAAATAAACCAAAAAACGAAAAAAAGGGGGTTGCAACACGAGGACTTCCCAGGGGGTCACCCATCCTAGTACTACTCTCGCCCAAGCACGCTTAACTGCGGAGTTCTGATGGGATCCGGTGCATTAGTGCTGGTATGATCGCAACCGAAAGAATACCATCTCCTTATTCCTTTATACCTTTCCACGCCTTGATCCCATGCGCACCTATGCCCTCATGCGTGGCCTACGTCACGCGCCTCGGGCCCGCCGTGCGCGCGCGCGCCTTCGTCAAAGCCTTCCTTTCACAAAGACACAGCGACTAGTAAATAAAATAAACCAAAAAACGAAAATAAACCAAAAAACGAAAAAAAGGGGGGTTGCAACACGAGGACTTCCCAGGGGGTCACCCATCCTAGTACTACTCTCGCCCAAGCACGCTTAACTGCGGAGTTCTGATGGGATCCGGTGCATTAGTGCTGGTATGATCGCAACCGAAAGAATACCATCTCCTTATTCCTTTATACCTTTCCACGCCTTGATCCCATGCGCACCTATGCCCTCATGCGTGGCCTACGTCACGCGCCTCGGGCCCGCCGTGCGCGCGCGCGCCTTCGTCAAAGCCTTCCTTTCACAAAGACACAGCGACTAGTAAATAAAATAAACCAAAAAACGAAAATAAACCAAAAAACGAAAAAAAGGGGGTTGCAACACGAGGACTTCCCAGGGGGTCACCCATCCTAGTACTACTCTCGCCCAAGCACGCTTAACTGCGGAGTTCTGATGGGATCCGGTGCATTAGTGCTGGTATGATCGCAACCGAAAGAATACCATCTCCTTATTCCTTTATACCTTTCCACGCCTTGATCCCATGCGCACCTATGCCCTCATGCGTGGCCTACGTCACGCGCCTCGGGCCCGCCGTGCGCGCGCGCGCCTTCGTCAAAGCCTTCCTTTCACAAAGACACAGCGACTAGTAAATAAAATAAACCAAAAAACGAAAATAAACCAAAAAACGAAAAAAAGGGGGGTTGCAACACGAGGACTTCCCAGGGGGTCACCCATCCTAGTACTACTCTCGCCCAAGCACGCTTAACTGCGGAGTTCTGATGGGATCCGGTGAATTAGTGCTGGTATGATCGCAACCGAAAGAATACCATCTCCTTATTCCTTTATACCTTTCCACGCCTTGATCCCATGCGCACCTATGCCCTCATGCGTGGCCTACGTCACGCGCCTCGGGCCCGCCGTGCGCGCGCGCGCCTTCGTCAAAGCCTTCCTTTCACGAAGACACAGCGACTAGTAAATAAAATAAACCAAAAAACGAAAATAAACCAAAAAACGAAAAAAAGGGGGGTGCAACACGAGGACTTCCCAGGGGGTCACCCATCCTAGTACTACTCTCGCCCAAGCACGCTTAACTGCGGAGTTCTGATGGGATCCGGTGCATTAGTGTTGGTATGATCGCAACCGAAAGAATACCATCTCCTTATTCCTTTATACCTTTCCACGCCTTGATCCCATGCGCACCTATGCCCTCATGCGTGGCCTACGTCACGCGCCTCGGGCCCGCCGTGCGCGCGCGCGCCTTCGTCAAAGCCTTCCTTTCACAAAGACACAGCGACTAGTAAATAAAATAAACCAAAAAACGAAAATAAACCAAAAAACGAAAAAAAGGGGGTTGTAACACGAGGACTTCCCAGGGGGTCACCCATCCTAGTACTACTCTCGCCCAAGCACGCTTAACTGCGGAGTTCTGATGGGATCCGGTGCATTAGTGCTGGTATGATCGCAACCGAAAGAATACCATCTCCTTATTCCTTTATACCTTTCCACGCCTTGATCCCATGCGCACCTATGCCCTCATGCGTGGCCTACGTCACGCGCCTCGGGCCCGCCGTGCGTGCGCGCGCCTTCGTCAAAGCCTTCCTTTCACAAAGACACAGCGACTAGTAAATAAAATAAACCAAAAAACGAAAATAAACCAAAAAACGAAAAAAAGGGGGTTGCAACACGAGGACTTCCCAGGGGGTCACCCATCCTAGTACTACTCTCGCCCAAGCACGCTTAACTGCGGAGTTCTGATGGGATCCGGTGCATTAGTGCTGGTATGATCGCAACCGAAAGAATACCATCTCCTTATTCCTTTATACCTTTCCACGCCTTGATCCCATGCGCACCTATGCCCTCATGCGTGGCCTACGTCACGCGCCTCGGGCCCGCCGTGCGCGCGCGCGCCTTCGTCAAAGCCTTCCTTTCACAAAGACACAGCGACTAGTAAATAAAATAAACCAAAAAACGAAAATAAACCAAAAAACGAAAAAAAGGGGGTTGCAACACGAGGACTTCCCAGGGGGTCACCCATCCTAGTACTACTCTCGCCCAAGCACGCTTAACTGCGGAGTTCTGATGGGATCCGGTGCATTAGTGCTGGTATGATCGCAACCGAAAGAATACCATCTCCTTATTCCTTTATACCTTTCCACGCCTTGATCCCATGCGCACCTATGCCCTCATGCGTGGCCTACGTCACGCGCCTCGGGCCCGCCGTGCGCGCGCGCGCCTTCGTCAAAGCCTTCCTTTCACAAAGACACAGCGACTAGTAAATAAAATAAACCAAAAAACGAAAATAAACCAAAAAACGAAAAAAAGGGGGGTTGCAACACGAGGACTTCCCAGGGGGTCACCCATCCTAGTACTACTCTCGCCCAAGCACGCTTAACTGCGGAGTTCTGATGGGATCCGGTGCATTAGTGCTGGTATGATCGCAACCGAAAGAATACCATCTCCTTATTCCCTTTATACCTTTCCACGCCTTGATCCCATGCGCACCTATGCCCTCATGCGTGGCCTACGTCACGCGCCTCGGGCCCGCCGTGCGCGCGCGCGCCTTCGTCAAAGCCTTCCTTTCACAAAGACACAGCGACTAGTAAATAAAATAAACCAAAAAAACGAAAATAAACCAAAAAACGAAAAAAAAGGGGGTTGCAACACGAGGACTTCCCAGGGGGTCACCCATCCTAGTACTACTCTCTCGCCCAAGCACGCTTAACTGCGGAGTTCTGATGGGATCCGGTGCATTAGTGCTGGTATGATCGCAACCGAAAGAATACCATCTCCTTATTCCTTTATACCTTTCCACGCCTTGATCCCATGCGCACCTATGCCCTCATGCGTGGCCTACGTCACGCGCCTCGGGCCCGCCGTGCGCGCGCGCGCCTTCGTCAAAGCCTTCCTTTCACAAAGACACAGCGACTAGTAAATAAAATAAACCAAAAAAACGAAAATAAACCAAAAAACGAAAAAAAGGGGGGTTGCAACACGAGGACTTCCCAGGGGGTCACCCATCCTAGTACTACTCTCGCCCAAGCACGCTTAACTGCGGAGTTCTGATGGGATCCGGTGAATAGTGCTGGTATGATCGCAACCGAAAGAATACCATCTCCTTATTCCTTTATACCTTTCCACGCCTTGATCCCATGCGCACCTATGCCCTCATGCGTGGCCTACGTCACGCGCCTCGGGCCCGCCGTGCGCGCGCGCGCCTTCGTCAAAGCCTTCCTTTCACGAAGACACAGCGACTAGTAAATAAAATAAACCAAAAAACGAAAATAAACCAAAAAACGAAAAAAAGGGGGGTGCAACACGAGGACTTCCCAGGGGGTCACCCATCCTAGTACTACTCTCGCCCAAGCACGCTTAACTGCGGAGTTCTGATGGGATCCGGTGCATTAGTGTTGGTATGATCGCAACCGAAAGAATACCATCTCCTTATTCCTTTATACCTTTCCACGCCTTGATCCCATGCGCACCTATGCCCTCATGCGTGGCCTACGTCACGCGCCTCGGGCCCGCCGTGCGCGCGCGCGCCTTCGTCAAAGCCTTCCTTTCACAAAGACACAGCGACTCACAGCGACTAGTAAATAAAATAAACCAAAAAACGAAAATAAACCAAAAAACGAAAAAAAGGGGGTTGTAACACGAGGACTTCCCAGGGGGTCACCCATCCTAGTACTACTCTCGCCCAAGCACGCTTAACTGCGGAGTTCTGATGGGATCCGGTGCATTAGTGCTGGTATGATCGCAACCGAAAGAATACCATCTCCTTATTCCTTTATACCTTTCCACGCCTTGATCCCATGCGCACCTATGCCCTCATGCGTGGCCTACGTCACGCGCCTCGGGCCCGCCGTGCGTGCGCGCGCCTTCGTCAAAGCCTTCCTTTCACAAAGACACAGCGACTAGTAAATAAAATAAACCAAAAAACGAAAATAAACCAAAAAACGAAAAAAAGGGGGTTGCAACACGAGGACTTCCCAGGGGGTCACCCATCCTAGTACTACTCTCGCCCAAGCACGCTTAACTGCGGAGTTCTGATGGGATCCGGTGCATTAGTGCTGGTATGATCGCAACCGAAAGAATACCATCTCCTTATTCCTTTATACCTTTCCACGCCTTGATCCCATGCGCACCTATGCCCTCATGCGTGGCCTACGTCACGCGCCTCGGGCCCGCCGTGCGCGCGCGCGCCTTCGTCAAAGCCTTCATTTCACAAAGACACAGCGACTAGTAAATAAAATAAACCAAAAAACGAAAATAAACCAAAAAACGAAAAAAAGGGGGTTGCAACACGAGGACTTCCCAGGGGGTCACCCATCCTAGTACTACTCTCGCCCAAGCACGCTTAACTGCGGAGTTCTGATGGGATCCGGTGCATTAGTGCTGGTATGATCGCAACCGAAAGAATACCATCTCCTTATTCCTTTATACCTTTCCACGCCTTGATCCCATGCGCACCTATGCCCTCATGCGTGGCCTACGTCACGCGCCTCGGGCCCGCCGTGCGCGCGCGCGCCTTCGTCAAAGCCTTCCTTTCACAAAGACACAGCGACTAGTAAATAAAATAAACCAAAAAACGAAAATAAACCAAAAAACGAAAAAAAGGGGGTTGCAACACGAGGACTTCCCAGGGGGTCACCCATCCTAGTACTACTCTCGCCCAAGCACGCTTAACTGCGGAGTTCTGATGGGATCCGGTGCATTAGTGCTGGTATGATCGCAACCGAAAGAATACCATCTCCTTATTCCTTTATACCTTTCCACGCCTTGATCCCATGCGCACCTATGCCCTCATGCGTGGCCTACGTCACGCGCCTCGGGCCCGCCGTGCGCGCGCGCGCCTTCGTCAAAGCCTTCCTTTCACAAAGACACAGCGACTAGTAAATAAAATAAACCAAAAAACGAAAATAAACCAAAAAACGAAAAAAAGGGGGTTGCAACACGAGGACTTCCCAGGGGGTCACCCATCCTATTACTACTCTCGCCCAAGCACGCTTAACTGCGGAGTTCTGATGGGATCCGGTGCATTAGTGCTGGTATGATCGCAACCGAAAGAATACCATCTCCTTATTCCTTTATACCTTTCCACGCCTTGATCCCATGCGCACCTATGCCCTCATGCGTGGCCTACGTCACGCGCCTCGGGCCCGCCGTGCGCGCGCGCGCCTTCGTCAAAGCCTTCCTTTCACAAAGACACAGCGACTAGTAAATAAAATAAACCAAAAAACGAAAATAAACCAAAAAACGAAAAAAAGGGGGTTGCAACACGAGGACTTCCCAGGGGGTCACCCATCCTAGTACTACTCTCGCCCAAGCACGCTTAACTGCGGAGTTCTGATGGGATCCGGTGCATTAGTGCTGGTATGATCGCAACCGAAAGAATACCATCTCCTTATTCCTTTATACCTTTCCACGCCTTGATCCCATGCGCACCTATGCCCTCATGCGTGGCCTACGTCACGCGCCTCGGGCCCGCCGTGCGCGCGCGCGCCTTCGTCAAAGCCTTCCTTTCACAAAGACACAGCGACTAGTAAATAAAATAAACCAAAAAACGAAAATAAACCAAAAAACGAAAAAAAGGGGGTTGCAACACGAGGACTTCCCAGGGGGTCACCCATCCTAGTACTACTCTCGCCCAAGCACGCTTAACTGCGGAGTTCTGATGGGATCCGGTGCATTAGTGCTGGTATGATCGCAACCGAAAGAATACCATCTCCTTATTCCTTTATACCTTTCCACGCCTTGATCCCATGCGCACCTATGCCCTCATGCGTGGCCTACGTCACGCGCCTCGGGCCCGCCGTGCGCGCGCGCGCCTTCGTCAAAGCCTTCCTTTCACAAAGACACAGCGACTAGTAAATAAAATAAACCAAAAAACGAAAATAAACCAAAAAACGAAAAAAAGGGGGGTTGCAACACGAGGACTTCCCAGGGGGTCACCCATCCTAGTACTACTCTCGCCCAAGCACGCTTAACTGCGGAGTTCTGATGGGATCCGGTGCATTAGTGCTGGTATGATCGCAACCGAAAGAATACCATCTCCTTATTCCTTTATACCTTTCCACGCCTTGATCCCATGCGCACCTATGCCCTCATGCGTGGCCTACGTCACGCGCCTCGGGCCCGCCGTGCGCGCGCGCGCCTTCGTCAAAGCCTTCCTTTCACGAAGACACAGCGACTAGTAAATAAAATAAACCAAAAAACGAAAATAAACCAAAAAACGAAAAAAAGGGGGGTGCAACACGAGGACTTCCCAGGGGGTCACCCATCCTAGTACTACTCTCGCCCAAGCACGCTTAACTGCGGAGTTCTGATGGGATCCGGTGCATTAGTGTTGGTATGATCGCAACCGAAAGAATACCATCTCCTTATTCCTTTATACCTTTCCACGCCTTGATCCCATGCGCACCTATGCCCTCATGCGTGGCCTACGTCACGCGCCTCGGGCCCGCCGTGCGCAGCGCGCGCCTTCGTCAAAGCCTTCCTTTCACAAAGACACAGCGACTAGTAAATAAAATAAACCAAAAAACGAAAATAAACCAAAAAACGAAAAAAAGGGGGTTGTAACACGAGGACTTCCCAGGGGGTCACCCATCCTAGTACTACTCTCGCCCAAGCACGCTTAACTGCGGAGTTCTGATGGGATCCGGTGCATTAGTGCTGGTATGATCGCAACCGAAAGAATACCATCTCCTTATTCCTTTATACCTTTCCACGCCTTGATCCCATGCGCACCTATGCCCTCATGCGTGGCCTACGTCACGCGCCTCGGGCCCGCCGTGCGCGCGCGCGCCTTCGTCAAAGCCTTCCTTTCACAAAGACACAGCGACTAGTAAATAAAATAAACCAAAAAAACGAAAATAAACCAAAAAACGAAAAAAAGGGGGTTGCAACACGAGGACTTCCCAGGGGGTCACCCATCCTATTACTACTCTCGCCCAAGCACGCTTAACTGCGGAGTTCTGATGGGATCCGGTGCATTAGTGCTGGTATGATCGCAACCGAAAGAATACCATCTCCTTATTCCTTTATACCTTTCCACGCCTTGATCCCATGCGCACCTATGCCCTCATGCGTGGCCTACGTCACGCGCCTCGGGCCCGCCGTGCGCGCGCGCGCGCCTTCGTCAAAGCCTTCCTTTCACAAAGACACAGCGACTAGTAAATAAAATAAACCAAAAAACGAAAATAAACCAAAAAACGAAAAAAAGGGGGGTTGCAACACGAGGACTTCCCAGGGGGTCACCCATCCTAGTACTACTCTCGCCCAAGCACGCTTAACTGCGGAGTTCTGATGGGATCCGGTGCATTAGTGCTGGTATGATCGCAACCGAAAGAATACCATCTCCTTATTCCTTTATACCTTTCCACGCCTTGATCCCATGCGCACCTATGCCCTCATGCGTGGCCTACGTCACGCGCCTCGGGCCCGCCGTGCGCGCGCGCGCCTTCGTCAAAGCATTCCTTTCACAAAGACACAGCGACTAGTAAATAAAATAAACCAAAAAACGAAAATAAACCAAAAAACGAAAAAAAGGGGGTTGCAACACGAGGACTTCCCAGGGGGTCACCCATCCTAGTACTACTCTCGCCCAAGCACGCTTAACTGCGGAGTTCTGATGGGATCCGGTGCATTAGTGCTGGTATGATCGCAACCGAAAGAATACCATCTCCTTATTCCTTTATACCTTTCCACGCCTTGATCCCATGCGCACCTATGCCCTCATGCGTGGCCTACGTCACGCGCCTCGGGCCCGCCGTGCGCGCGCGCGCCTTCGTCAAAGCCTTCCTTTCACAAAGACACAGCGACTAGTAAATAAAATAAACCAAAAAACGAAAATAAACCAAAAAACGAAAAAAAGGGGGTTGCAACACGAGGACTTCCCAGGGGGTCACCCATCCTAGTACTACTCTCGCCCAAGCACGCTTAACAGCGGAGTTCTGATGGGATCCGGTGCATTAGTGCTGGTATGATCGCAACCGAAAGAATACCATCTCCTTATTCCTTTATACCTTTCCACGCCTTGATCCCATGCGCACCTATGCCCTCATGCGTGGCCTACGTCACGCGCCTCGGGCCCGCCGTGCGCGCGCGCGCCTTCGTCAAAGCCTTCCTTTCACAAAGACACAGCGACTAGTAAATAAAATAAACCAAAAAACGAAAATAAACCAAAAAACGAAAAAAAGGGGGTTGCAACACGAGGACTTCCCAGGGGGTCACCCATCCTAGTACTACTCTCGCCCAAGCACGCTTAACTGCGGAGTTCTGATGGGATCCGGTGCATTAGTGCTGGTATGATCGCAACCGAAAGAATACCATCTCCTTATTCCTTTATACCTTTCCACGCCTTGATCCCATGCGCACCTATGCCCTCATGCGTGGCCTACGTCACGCGCCTCGGGCCCGCCGTGCGCGCGCGCGCCTTCGTCAAAGCCTTCCTTTCACAAAGACACAGCGACTAGTAAATAAAATAAACCAAAAAACGAAAATAAACCAAAAAACGAAAAAAAGGGGGGTTGCAACACGAGGACTTCCCAGGGGGTCACCCATCCTAGTACTACTCTCGCCCAAGCACGCTTAACTGCGGAGTTCTGATGGGATCCGGTGCATTAGTGCTGGTATGATCGCAACCGAAAGAATACCATCTCCTTATTCCTTTATACCTTTCCACGCCTTGATCCCATGCGCACCTATGCCCTCATGCGTGGCCTACGTCACGCGCCTCGAGCCCGCCGTGCGCGCCGCGCGCCTTCGTCAAAGCCTTCCTTTCACAAAGCCACAGCGACTAGTAAATAAAATAAACCAAAAAACGAAATAAACCAAAAAACGAAAAAAAGGGGGTTGCAACACGAGGACTTCCCAGGTGGTCACCCATCCTAGTACTACTCTCGCCCAAGCACGCTTAACTGCGGAGTTCTGATGGGATCCGGTGCATTAGTGATGGTATGATCGCAACCGAAAGAATACCATCTCCTTATTCCTTTATACCTTTCCACGCCTTGATCCCATGCGCACCTATGCCCTCATGCGTGGCCTACGTCACGCGCCTCGGGCCCGCCGTGCGCGCGCGCGCCTTCGTCAAAGCCTTCATTTCACAAAGACACAGCGACTAGTAAATAAAATAAACCAAAAAACGAAAATAAACCAAAAAACGAAAATAAACCAAAAAACGAAAAAAAGGGGGGTTGCAACACGAGGACTTCCCAGGGGGTCACCCATCCTAGTACTACTCTCGCCCAAGCACGCTTAACTGCGGAGTTCTGATGGGATCCGGTGCATTAGTGCTGGTATGATCGCAACCGAAATAATACCATCTTCTTATTCCTTTATACCTTTCCACGCCTTGATCCCATGCGCACCTATGCCCTCATGCGTGGCCTACGTCACGCGCCTCGGGCCCGCCGTGCGCGCGCGCGCCTTCGTCAAAGCCTTCCTTTCACAAAGACACAGCGACTAGTAAATAAAATAAACCAAAAAACGAAAATAAACGAAAAAAAGGGGGTTGCAACACGAGGACTTCCCAGGGGGTCACCCATCCTAGTACTACTCTCGCCCAAGCACGCTTAACTGCGGAGTTCTGATGGGATCCGGTGCATTAGTGCTGGTATGATCGCAACCGAAAGAATACCATCTCCTTATTCCTTTATACCTTTCCACGCCTTGATCCCATGCGCACCTATGCCCTCATGCGTGGCCTACGTCACGCGCCTCGGGCCCGCCGTGCGCGCGCGCGCCGTCGTCAAAGCCTTCCTTTCACAAAGACACAGCGACTAGTAAATAAAATAAACCAAAAAACGAAAATAAACCAAAAAACGAAAAAAAAGGGGTTGCAACACGAGGACTTCCCAGGGGGTCACCCATCCTAGTACTACTCTCGCCCAAGCACGCTTAACTGCGGAGTTCTGATGGGATCCGGTGCATTAGTGCTGGTATGATCGCAACCGAAAGAATACCATCTCCTTATTCCTTTATACCTTTCCACGCCTTGATCCCAAGCGCACCTATGCCCTCATGCGTGGCCTACGTCACGCGCCTCGGGCCCGCCGTGCGCGCGCGCGCCTTCGTCAAAGCCTTCCTTCACAAAGACACAGCGACTAGTAAATAAAATAAACCAAAAAACGAAAAAAAGGGGGTTGCAACACGAGGACTTCCCAGGGGGTCACCCATCCTAGTACTACTCTCGCCCAAGCACGCTTAACTGCGGAGTTCTGATGGGATCCGGTGCATTAGTGCTGGTATGATCGCAACCGAAAGAATACCATCTCCTTATTCCTTTATACCTTTCCACGCCTTGATCCCAAGCGCACCTATGCCCTCATGCGTGGCCTACGTCACGCGCCTCGGGCCCGCCGTGCGCGCGCGCGCCTTCGTCAAAGCCTTCCTTTCACAAAGACACAGCGACTAGTAAATAAAATAAACCAAAAAACGAAAATAAACCAAAAAACGAAAAAAAGGGGGTTGCAACACGAGGACTTCCCAGGGGGTCACCCATCCTAGTACTACTCTCGCCCAAGCACGCTTAACTGCGGAGTTCTGATGGGATCCGGTGCATTAGTGCTGGTATGATCGCAACCGAAAGAATACCATCTCCTTATTCCTTTACACCTTTCCACGCCTTGATCCCATGCGCACCTATGCCCTCATGCGTGGCCTACGTCACGCGCCTCGGGCCCGCCGTGCGCGCGCGCGCCTTCGTCAAAGCCTTCCTTTCACAAAGACACAGCGACTAGTAAATAAAATAAACCAAAAAACGAAAATAAACCAAAAAACGAAAAAAAGGGGGTTGCAACACGAGGACTTCCCAGGGGGTCACCCATCCTAGTACTACTCTCGCCCAAGCACGCTTAACTGCGGAGTTCTGATGGGATCCGGTGCATTAGTGCTGGTATGATCGCAACCGAAAGAATACCATCTCCTTATTCCTTTACACCTTTCCACGCCTTGATCCCATGCGCACCTATGCCCTCATGCGTGGCCTACGTCACGCGCCTCGGGCCCGCCGTGCGCGCGCGCGCCTTCGTCAAAGCCTTCCTTTCACAAAGACACAGCGACTAGTAAATAAAATAAACCAAAAAACGAAAATAAACCAAAAAACGAAAAAAAGGGGGTTGCAACACGAGGACTTCCCAGGGGGTCACCCATCCTAGTACTACTCTCGCCCAAGCACGCTTAACTGCGGAGTTCTGATGGGATCCGGTGCATTAGTGCTGGTATGATCGCAACCGAAAGAATACCATCTCCTTATTCCTTTATACCTTTCCACGCCTTGATCCCATGCGCACCTATGCCCTCATGCGTGGCCTACGTCACGCGCCTCGGGCCCGCCGTGCGCGCGCGCGCCTTCGTCAAAGCCTTCCTTTCACAAAGACACAGCGACTAGTAAATAAAATAAACCAAAAAACGAAAATAAACCAAAAAACGAAAAAAAGGGGGTTGCAACACGAGGACTTCCCAGGGGGTCACCCATCCTAGTACTACTCTCGCCCAAGCACGCTTAACTGCGGAGTTCTGATGGGATCCGGTGCATTAGTGCTGGTATGATCGCAACCGAAAGAATACCATCTCCTTATTCCTTTATACCTTTCCACGCCTTGATCCCATGCGCACCTATGCCCTCATGCGTGGCCTACGTCACGCGCCTCGGGCCCGCCGTGCGCGCGCGCGCCTTCGTCAAAGCCTTCCTTTCACAAAGACACAGCGACTAGTAAATAAAATAAACCAAAAAACGAAAATAAACCAAAAAACGAAAAAAAGGGGGTTGCAACACGAGGACTTCCCAGGGGGTCACCCATCCTAGTACTACTCTCGCCCAAGCACGCTTAACAGCGGAGTTCTGATGGGATCCGGTGCATTAGTGCTGGTATGATCGCAACCGAAAGAATACCATCTCCTTATTCCTTTATACCTTTCCACGCCTTGATCCCATGCGCACCTATGCCCTCATGCGTGGCCTACGTCACGCGCCTCGGGCCCGCCGTGCGCGCGCGCGCCTTCGTCAAAGCCTTCCTTTCACAAAGACACAGCGACTAGTAAATAAAATAAACCAAAAAACGAAAATAAACCAAAAAACGAAAAAAAGGGGGTTGCAACACGAGGACTTCCCAGGGGGTCACCCATCCTAGTACTACTCTCGCCCAAGCACGCTTAACTGCGGAGTTCTGATGGGATCCGGTGCATTAGTGCTGGTATGATCGCAACCGAAATAATACCATCTTCTTATTCCTTTATACCTTTCCACGCCTTGATCCCATGCGCACCTATGCCCTCATGCGTGGCCTACGTCACGCGCCTCGGGCCCGCCGTGCGCGCGCGCGCCTTCGTCAAAGCCTTCCTTTCACAAAGACACAGCGACTAGTAAATAAAATAAACCAAAAAACGAAAATAAACGAAAAAAAGGGGGTTGCAACACGAGGACTTCCCAGGGGGTCACCCATCCTAGTACTACTCTCGCCCAAGCACGCTTAACTGCGGAGTTCTGATGGGATCCGGTGCATTAGTGCTGGTATGATCGCAACCGAAAGAATACCATCTCCTTATTCCTTTATACCTTTCCACGCCTTGATCCCATGCGCACCTATGCCCTCATGCGTGGCCTACGTCACGCGCCTCGGGCCCGCCGTGCGCGCGCGCGCCGTCGTCAAAGCCTTCCTTTCACAAAGACACAGCGACTAGTAAATAAAATAAACCAAAAAACGAAAATAAACCAAAAAACGAAAAAAAAGGGGTTGCAACACGAGGACTTCCCAGGGGGTCACCCATCCTAGTACTACTCTCGCCCAAGCACGCTTAACTGCGGAGTTCTGATGGGATCCGGTGCATTAGTGCTGGTATGATCGCAACCGAAAGAATACCATCTCCTTATTCCTTTATACCTTTCCACGCCTTGATCCCAAGCGCACCTATGCCCTCATGCGTGGCCTACGTCACGCGCCTCGGGCCCGCCGTGCGCGCGCGCGCCTTCGTCAAAGCCTTCCTTCACAAAGACACAGCGACTAGTAAATAAAATAAACCAAAAAACGAAAAAAAGGGGGTTGCAACACGAGGACTTCCCAGGGGGTCACCCATCCTAGTACTACTCTCGCCCAAGCACGCTTAACTGCGGAGTTCTGATGGGATCCGGTGCATTAGTGCTGGTATGATCGCAACCGAAAGAATACCATCTCCTGATTCCTTTATACCTTTCCACGCCTTGATCCCAAGCGCACCTATGCCCTCATGCGTGGCCTACGTCACGCGCCTCGGGCCCGCCGTGCGCGCGCGCGCCTTCGTCAAAGCCTTCCTTTCACAAAGACACAGCGACTAGTAAATAAAATAAACCAAAAAACGAAAATAAACCAAAAAACGAAAAAAAGGGGGTTGCAACACGAGGACTTCCCAGGGGGTCACCCATCCTAGTACTACTCTCGCCCAAGCACGCTTAACTGCGGAGTTCTGATGGGATCCGGTGCATTAGTGCTGGTATGATCGCAACCGAAAGAATACCATCTCCTTATTCCTTTACACCTTTCCACGCCTTGATCCCATGCGCACCTATGCCCTCATGCGTGGCCTACGTCACGCGCCTCGGGCCCGCCGTGCGCGCGCGCGCCTTCGTCAAAGCCTTCCTTTCACAAAGACACAGCGACTAGTAAATAAAATAAACCAAAAAACGAAAATAAACCAAAAAACGAAAAAAAGGGGGTTGCAACACGAGGACTTCCCAGGGGGTCACCCATCCTAGTACTACTCTCGCCCAAGCACGCTTAACTGCGGAGTTCTGATGGGATCCGGTGCATTAGTGCTGGTATGATCGCAACCGAAAGAATACCATCTCCTTATTCCTTTACACCTTTCCACGCCTTGATCCCATGCGCACCTATGCCCTCATGCGTGGCCTACGTCACGCGCCTCGGGCCCGCCGTGCGCGCGCGCGCCTTCGTCAAAGCCTTCCTTTCACAAAGACACAGCGACTAGTAAATAAAATAAACCAAAAAACGAAAATAAACCAAAAAACGAAAAAAAGGGGGTTGCAACACGAGGACTTCCCAGGGGGTCACCCATCCTAGTACTACTCTCGCCCAAGCACGCTTAACTGCGGAGTTCTGATGGGATCCGGTGCATTAGTGCTGGTATGATCGCAACCGAAAAAATACCATCTCCTTATTCCTTTATACCTTTCCACGCCTTGATCCCATGCGCACCTATGCCCTCATGCGTGGCCTACGTCACGCGCCTCGGGCCCGCCGTGCGCGCGCGCGCCTTCGTCAAAGCCTTCCTTTCACAAAGACACAGCGACTAGTAAATAAAATAAACCAAAAAACGAAAATAAACCAAAAAACGAAAAAAAGGGGGTTGCAACACGAGGACTTCCCAGGGGGTCACCCATCCTAGTACTACTCTCGCCCAAGCACGCTTAACTGCGGAGTTCTGATGGGATCCGGTGCATTAGTGCTGGTATGATCGCAACCGAAAGAATACCATCTCCTTATTCCTTTATACCTTTCCACGCCTTGATCCCATGCGCACCTATGCCCTCATGCGTGGCCTACGTCACGCGCCTCGGGCCCGCCGTGCGCGCGCGCGCCTTCGTCAAAGCCTTCCTTTCACAAAGACACAGCGACTAGTAAATAAAATAAACCAAAAAACGAAAATAAACCAAAAAACGAAAAAAAGGGGGTTGCAACACGAGGACTTCCCAGGGGGTCACCCATCCTAGTACTACTCTCGCCCAAGCACGCTTAACAGCGGAGTTCTGATGGGATCCGGTGCATTAGTGCTGGTATGATCGCAACCGAAAGAATACCATCTCCTTATTCCTTTATACCTTTCCACGCCTTGATCCCATGCGCACCTATGCCCTCATGCGTGGCCTACGTCACGCGCCTCGGGCCCGCCGTGCGCGCGCGCGCCTTCGTCAAAGCCTTCCTTTCACAAAGACACAGCGACTAGTAAATAAAATAAACCAAAAAACGAAAATAAACCAAAAAACGAAAAAAAGGGGGTTGCAACACGAGGACTTCCCAGGGGGTCACCCATCCTAGTACTACTCTCGCCCAAGCACGCTTAACTGCGGAGTTCTGATGGGATCCGGTGCATTAGTGCTGGTATGATCGCAACCGAAAGAATACCATCTCCTTATTCCTTTATACCTTTCCACGCCTTGATCCCATGCGCACCTATGCCCTCATGCGTGGCCTACGTCACGCGCCTCGGGCCCGCCGTGCGCGCGCGCGCCTTCGTCAAAGCCTTCCTTTCACAAAGACACAGCGACTAGTAAATAAAATAAACCAAAAAACGAAAATAAACCAAAAAACGAAAAAAAGGGGGGTTGCAACACGAGGACTTCCCAGGGGGTCACCCATCCTAGTACTACTCTCGCCCAAGCACGCTTAACTGCGGAGTTCTGATGGGATCCGGTGCATTAGTGCTGGTATGATCGCAACCGAAAGAATACCATCTCCTTATTCCTTTATACCTTTCCACGCCTTGATCCCATGCGCACCTATGCCCTCATGCGTGGCCTACGTCACGCGCCTCGGGCCCGCTGTGCGCGCGCGCGCCTTCGTCAAAGCCTTCCTTTCACAAAGACACAGCGACTAGTAAATAAAATAAACCAAAAAACGAAAATAAACCAAAAAACGAAAAAAAGGGGGTTGCAACACGAGGACTTCCCAGGGGGTCACCCATCCTAGTACTACTCTCGCCCAAGCACGCTTAACTGCGGAGTTCTGATGGGATCCGGTGCATTAGTGCTGGTATGATCGCAACCGAAAGAATACCATCTCCTTATTCCTTTATACCTTTCCACGCCTTGATCCCATGCGCACCTATGCCCTCATGCGTGGCCTACGTCACGCGCCTCGGGCCCGCCGTGCGCGCGCGCGCCGTCGTCAAAGCCTTCCTTTCACAAAGACACAGCGACTAGTAAATAAAATAAACCAAAAAACGAAAATAAACCAAAAAACGAAAAAAAGGGGGTTGCAACACGAGGACTTCCCAGGGGGTCACCCATCCTAGTACTACTCTCGCCCAAGCACGCTTAACTGCGGAGTTCTGATGGGATCCGGTGCATTAGTGCTGGTATGATCGCAACCGAAAGAATACCATCTCCTTATTCCTTTATACCTTTCCACGCCTTGATCCCAAGCGCACCTATGCCCTCATGCGTGGCCTACGTCACGCGCCTCGGGCCCGCCGTGCGCGCGCGCGCCTTCGTCAAAGCCTTCCTTCACAAAGACACAGCGACTAGTAAATAAAATAAACCAAAAAACGAAAATAAACCAAAAAACGAAAAAAAGGGGGTTGCAACACGAGGACTTCCCAGGGGGTCACCCATCCTAGTACTACTCTCGCCCAAGCACGCTTAACTGCGGAGTTCTGATGGGATCCGGTGCATTAGTGCTGGTATGATCGCAACCGAAAGAATACCATCTCCTTATTCCTTTATACCTTTCCACGCCTTGATCCCAAGCGCACCTATGCCCTCATGCGTGGCCTACGTCACGCGCCTCGGGCCCGCCGTGCGCGCGCGCGCCTTCGTCAAAGCCTTCCTTTCACAAAGACACAGCGACTAGTAAATAAAATAAACCAAAAAACGAAAATAAACCAAAAAACGAAAAAAAGGGGGTTGCAACACGAGGACTTCCCAGGGGGTCACCCATCCTAGTACTACTCTCGCCCAAGCACGCTTAACTGCGGAGTTCTGATGGGATCCGGTGCATTAGTGCTGGTATGATCGCAACCGAAAGAATACCATCTCCTTATTCCTTTATACCTTTCCACGCCTTGATCCCATGCGCACCTATGCCCTCATGCGTGGCCTACGTCACGCGCCTCGGGCCCGCCGTGCGCGCGCGCTTTCGTCAAAGCCTTCCTTTCACAAAGACACAGCGACTAGTAAATAAAATAAACCAAAAAACGAAAAAAAGGGGGTTGCAACACGAGGACTTCCCAGGGGGTCACCCATCCTAGTACTACTCTCGCCCAAGCACGCTTAACAGCGGAGTTCTGATGGGATCCGGTGCATTAGTGCTGGTATGATCGCAACCGAAAGAATACCATCTCCTTATTCCTTTATACCTTTCCACGCCTTGATCCCATGCGCACCTATGCCCTCATGCGTGGCCTACGTCACGCGCCTCGGGCCCGCCGTGCGCGCGCGCGCCTTCGTCAAAGCCTTCCTTTCACAAAGACACAGCGACTAGTAAATAAAATAAACCAAAAAACGAAAATAAACCAAAAAACGAAAAAAAGGGGGTTGCAACACGAGGACTTCCCAGGGGGTCACCCATCCTAGTACTACTCTCGCCCAAGCACGCTTAACTGCGGAGTTCTGATGGGATCCGGTGCATTAGTGCTGGTATGATCGCAACCGAAAGAATACCATCTCCTTATTCCTTTATACCTTTCCACGCCTTGATCCCATGCGCACCTATGCCCTCATGCGTGGCCTACGTCACGCGCCTCGGGCCCGCCGTGCGCGCGCGCGCCTTCGTCAAAGCCTTCCTTTCACAAAGACACAGCGACTAGTAAATAAAATAAACCAAAAAACGAAAATAAACCAAAAAACGAAAAAAAGGGGGGTTGCAACACGAGGACTTCCCAGGGGGTCACCCATCCTAGTACTACTCTCGCCCAAGCACGCTTAACTGCGGAGTTCTGATGGGATCCGGTGCATTAGTGCTGGTATGATCGCAACCGAAAGAATACCATCTCCTTATTCCTTTATACCTTTCCACGCCTTGATCCCATGCGCACCTATGCCCTCATGCGTGGCCTACGTCACGCGCCTCGGGCCCGCTGTGCGCGCGCGCGCCTTCGTCAAAGCCTTCCTTTCACAAAGACACAGCGACTAGTAAATAAAATAAACCAAAAAACGAAAATAAACCAAAAAACGAAAAAAAGGGGGTTGCAACACGAGGACTTCCCAGGGGGTCACCCATCCTAGTACTACTCTCGCCCAAGCACGCTTAACTGCGGAGTTCTGATGGGATCCGGTGCATTAGTGCTGGTATGATCGCAACCGAAAGAATACCATCTCCTTATTCCTTTATACCTTTCCACGCCTTGATCCCATGCGCACCTATGCCCTCATGCGTGGCCTACGTCACGCGCCTCGGGCCCGCCGTGCGCGCGCGCGCCGTCGTCAAAGCCTTCCTTTCACAAAGACACAGCGACTAGTAAATAAAATAAACCAAAAAACGAAAATAAACCAAAAAACGAAAAAAATGGGGTTGCAACACGAGGACTTCCCAGGGGGTCACCCATCCTAGTACTACTCTCGCCCAAGCACGCTTAACTGCGGAGTTCTGATGGGATCCGGTGCATTAGTGCTGGTATGATCGCAACCGAAAGAATACCATCTCCTTATTCCTTTATACCTTTCCACGCCTTGATCCCAAGCGCACCTATGCCCTCATGCGTGGCCTACGTCACGCGCCTCGGGCCCGCCGTGCGCGCGCGCGCCTTCGTCAAAGCCTTCCTTCACAAAGACACAGCGACTAGTAAATAAAATAAACCAAAAAACGAAAATAAACCAAAAAACGAAAAAAAGGGGGTTGCAACACGAGGACTTCCCAGGGGGTCACCCATCCTAGTACTACTCTCGCCCAAGCACGCTTAACTGCGGAGTTCTGATGGGATCCGGTGCATTAGTGCTGGTATGATCGCAACCGAAAGAATACCATCTCCTTATTCCTTTATACCTTTCCACGCCTTGATCCCAAGCGCACCTATGCCCTCATGCGTGGCCTACGTCACGCGCCTCGGGCCCGCCGTGCGCGCGCGCGCCTTCGTCAAAGCCTTCCTTTCACAAAGACACAGCGACTAGTAAATAAAATAAACCAAAAAACGAAAATAAACCAAAAAACGAAAAAAAGGGGGTTGCAACACGAGGACTTCCCAGGGGGTCACCCATCCTAGTACTACTCTCGCCCAAGCACGCTTAACTGCGGAGTTCTGATGGGATCCGGTGCATTAGTGCTGGTATGATCGCAACCGAAAGAATACCATCTCCTTATTCCTTTACACCTTTCCACGCCTTGATCCCATGCGCACCTATGCCCTCATGCGTGGCCTACGTCACGCGCCTCGGGCCCGCCGTGCGCGCGCGCGCCTTCGTCAAAGCCTTCCTTTCACAAAGACACAGCGACTAGTAAATAAAATAAACCAAAAAACGAAAATAAACCAAAAAACGAAAAAAAGGGGGTTGCAACACGAGGACTTCCCAGGGGGTCACCCATCCTAGTACTACTCTCGCCCAAGCACGCTTAACTGCGGAGTTCTGATGGGATCCGGTGCATTAGTGCTGGTATGATCGCAACCGAAAGAATACCATCTCCTTATTCCTTTACACCTTTCCACGCCTTGATCCCATGCGCACCTATGCCCTCATGCGTGGCCTACGTCACGCGCCTCGGGCCCGCCGTGCGCGCGCGCGCCTTCGTCAAAGCCTTCCTTTCACAAAGACACAGCGACTAGTAAATAAAATAAACCAAAAAACGAAAATAAACCAAAAAACGAAAAAAAGGGGGTTGCAACACGAGGACTTCCCAGGGGGTCACCCATCCTAGTACTACTCTCGCCCAAGCACGCTTAACTGCGGAGTTCTGATGGGATCCGGTGCATTAGTGCTGGTATGATCGCAACCGAAAGAATACCATCTCCTTATTCCTTTATACCTTTCCACGCCTTGATCCCATGCGCACCTATGCCCTCATGCGTGGCCTACGTCACGCGCCTCGGGCCCGCCGTGCGCGCGCGCGCCTTCGTCAAAGCCTTCCTTTCACAAAGACACAGCGACTAGTAAATAAAATAAACCAAAAAACGAAAATAAACCAAAAAACGAAAAAAAGGGGGTTGCAACACGAGGACTTCCCAGGGGGTCACCCATCCTAGTACTACTCTCGCCCAAGCACGCTTAACTGCGGAGTTCTGATGGGATCCGGTGCATTAGTGCTGGTATGATCGCAACCGAAAGAATACCATCTCCTTATTCCTTTATACCTTTCCACGCCTTGATCCCATGCGCACCTATGCCCTCATGCGTGGCCTACGTCACGCGCCTCGGGCCCGCCGTGCGCGCGCGCGCCTTCGTCAAAGCCTTCCTTTCACAAAGACACAGCGACTAGTAAATAAAATAAACCAAAAAACGAAAATAAACCAAAAAACGAAAAAAAGGGGGTTGCAACACGAGGACTTCCCAGGGGGTCACCCATCCTAGTACTACTCTCGCCCAAGCACGCTTAACTGCGGAGTTCTGATGGGATCCGGTGCATTAGTGCTGGTATGATCGCAACCGAAAGAATACCATCTCCTTATTCCTTTACACCTTTCCACGCCTTGATCCCATGCGCACCTATGCCCTCATGCGTGGCCTACGTCACGCGCCTCGGGCCCGCCGTGCGCGCGCGCGCCTTCGTCAAAGCCTTCCTTTCACAAAGACACAGCGACTAGTAAATAAAATAAACCAAAAAACGAAAATAAACCAAAAAACGAAAAAAAGGGGGTTGCAACACGAGGACTTCCCAGGGGGTCACCCATCCTAGTACTACTCTCGCCCAAGCACGCTTAACTGCGGAGTTCTGATGGGATCCGGTGCATTAGTGCTGGTATGATCGCAACCGAAAGAATACCATCTCCTTATTCCTTTATACCTTTCCACGCCTTGATCCCATGCGCACCTATGCCCTCATGCGTGGCCTACGTCACGCGCCTCGGGCCCGCCGTGCGCGCGCGCGCCTTCGTCAAAGCCTTCCTTTCACAAAGACACAGCGACTAGTAAATAAAATAAACCAAAAAACGAAAATAAACCAAAAAACGAAAAAAAGGGGGTTGCAACACGAGGACTTCCCAGGGGGTCACCCATCCTAGTACTACTCTCGCCCAAGCACGCTTAACTGCGGAGTTCTGATGGGATCCGGTGCATTAGTGCTGGTATGATCGCAACCGAAAGAATACCATCTCCTTATTCCTTTATACCTTTCCACGCCTTGATCCCATGCGCACCTATGCCCTCATGCGTGGCCTACGTCACGCGCCTCGGGCCCGCCGTGCGCGCGCGCGCCTTCGTCAAAGCCTTCCTTTCACAAAGACACAGCGACTAGTAAATAAAATAAACCAAAAAACGAAAATAAACCAAAAAACGAAAAAAAGGGGGTTGCAACACGAGGACTTCCCAGGGGGTCACCCATCCTAGTACTACTCTCGCCCAAGCACGCTTAACTGCGGAGTTCTGATGGGATCCGGTGCATTAGTGCTGGTATGATCGCAACCGAAAGAATACCATCTCCTTATTCCTTTATACCTTTCCACGCCTTGATCCCATGCGCACCTATGCCCTCATGCGTGGCCTACGTCACGCGCCTCGGGCCCGCCGTGCGCGCGCGCGCCTTCGTCAAAGCCTTCCTTTCACAAAGACACAGCGACTAGTAAATAAAATAAACCAAAAAACGGAAATAAACCAAAAAACGAAAAAAAGGGGGTTGCAACACGAGGACTTCCCAGGGGGTCACCCATCCTAGTACTACTCTCGCCCAAGCACGCTTAACTGCGGAGTTCTGATGGGATCCGGTGCATTAGTGCTGGTATGATCGCAACCGAAAGAATACCATCTCCTTATTCCTTTATACCTTTCCACGCCTTGATCCCATGCGCACCTATGCCCTCATGCGTGGCCTACGTCACGCGCCTCGGGCCCGCCGTGCGCGCGCGCGCCTTCGTCAAAGCCTTCCTTTCACAAAGACACAGCGACTAGTAAATAAAATAAACCAAAAAACGAAAATAAACCAAAAAACGAAAATAAACCAAAAAACGAAAAAAAGGGGGGTTGCAACACGAGGATTTCCCAGGGGGTCACCCATCCTAGTACTACTCTCGCCCAAGCACGCTTAACTGCGGAGTTCTGATGGGATCCGGTGCATTAGTGCTGGTATGATCGCAACCGAAATAATACCATCTCCTTATTCCTTTATACCTTTCCACGCCTTGATCCCATGCGCACCTATGCCCTCATGCGTGGCCTACGTCACGCGCCTCGGGCCCGCCGTGCGCGCGCGCGCCTTCGTCAAAGCCTTCCTTTCACAAAGACACAGCGACTAGTAAATAAAATAAACCAAAAAACGAAAATAAACCAAAAAACGAAAAAAAGGGGGTTGCAACACGAGGACTTCCCAGGGGGTCACCCATCCTAGTACTACTCTCGCCCAAGCACGCTTAACTGCGGAGTTCTGATGGGATCCGGTGCATTAGTGCTGGTATGATCGCAACCGAAAGAATACCATCTCCTTATTCCTTTATACCTTTCCACGCCTTGATCCCATGCGCACCTATGCCCTCATGCGTGGCCTACGTCACGCGCCTCGGGCCCGCCGTGCGCGCGCGCGCCTTCGTCAAAGCCTTCCTTTCACAAAGACACAGCGACTAGTAAATAAAATAAACCAAAAAACGAAAATAAACCAAAAAACGAAAAAAAGGGGGTTGCAACACGAGGACTTCCCAGGGGGTCACCCATCCTAGTACTACTCTCGCCCAAGCACGCTTAACTGCGGAGTTCTGATGGGATCCGGTGCATTAGTGCTGGTATGATCGCAACCGAAAGAATACCATCTCCTTATTCCTTTATACCTTTCCACGCCTTGATCCCAAGCGCACCTATGCCCTCATGCGTGGCCTACGTCACGCGCCTCGGGCCCGCCGTGCGCGCGCGCGCCTTCGTCAAAGCCTTCCTTCACAAAGACACAGCGACTAGTAAATAAAATAAACCAAAAAACGAAAATAAACCAAAAAACGAAAAAAAGGGGGTTGCAACACGAGGACTTCCCAGGGGGTCACCCATCCTAGTACTACTCTCGCCCAAGCACGCTTAACTGCGGAGTTCTGATGGGATCCGGTGCATTAGTGCTGGTATGATCGCAACCGAAAGAATACCATCTCCTTATTCCTTTATACCTTTCCACGCCTTGATCCCAAGCGCACCTATGCCCTCATGCGTGGCCTACGTCACGCGCCTCGGGCCCGCCGTGCGCGCGCGCGCCTTCGTCAAAGCCTTCCTTTCACAAAGACACAGCGACTAGTAAATAAAATAAACCAAAAAACGAAAATAAACCAAAAAACGAAAAAAAGGGGGTTGCAACACGAGGACTTCCCAGGGGGTCACCCATCCTAGTACTACTCTCGCCCAAGCACGCTTAACTGCGGAGTTCTGATGGGATCCGGTGCATTAGTGCTGGTATGATCGCAACCGAAAGAATACCATCTCCTTATTCCTTTACACCTTTCCACGCCTTGATCCCATGCGCACCTATGCCCTCATGCGTGGCCTACGTCACGCGCCTCGGGCCCGCCGTGCGCGCGCGCGCCTTCGTCAAAGCCTTCCTTTCACAAAGACACAGCGACTAGTAAATAAAATAAACCAAAAAACGAAAATAAACCAAAAAACGAAAAAAAGGGGGTTGCAACACGAGGACTTCCCAGGGGGTCACCCATCCTAGTACTACTCTCGCCCAAGCACGCTTAACTGCGGAGTTCTGATGGGATCCGGTGCATTAGTGCTGGTATGATCGCAACCGAAAGAATACCATCTCCTTATTCCTTTACACCTTTCCACGCCTTGATCCCATGCGCACCTATGCCCTCATGCGTGGCCTACGTCACGCGCCTCGGGCCCGCCGTGCGCGCGCGCGCCTTCGTCAAAGCCTTCCTTTCACAAAGACACAGCGACTAGTAAATAAAATAAACCAAAAAACGAAAATAAACCAAAAAACGAAAAAAAGGGGGTTGCAACACGAGGACTTCCCAGGGGGTCACCCATCCTAGTACTACTCTCGCCCAAGCACGCTTAACTGCGGAGTTCTGATGGGATCCGGTGCATTAGTGCTGGTATGATCGCAACCGAAAGAATACCATCTCCTTATTCCTTTATACCTTTCCACGCCTTGATCCCATGCGCACCTATGCCCTCATGCGTGGCCTACGTCACGCGCCTCGGGCCCGCCGTGCGCGCGCGCGCCTTCGTCAAAGCCTTCCTTTCACAAAGACACAGCGACTAGTAAATAAAATAAACCAAAAAACGAAAATAAACCAAAAAACGAAAAAAAGGGGGTTGCAACACGAGGACTTCCCAGGGGGTCACCCATCCTAGTACTACTCTCGCCCAAGCACGCTTAACTGCGGAGTTCTGATGGGATCCGGTGCATTAGTGCTGGTATGATCGCAACCGAAAGAATACCATCTCCTTATTCCTTTACACCTTTCCACGCCTTGATCCCATGCGCACCTATGCCCTCATGCGTGGCCTACGTCACGCGCCTCGGGCCCGCCGTGCGCGCGCGCGCCTTCGTCAAAGCCTTCCTTTCACAAAGACACAGCGACTAGTAAATAAAATAAACCAAAAAACGAAAATAAACCAAAAAACGAAAAAAAGGGGGTTGCAACACGAGGACTTCCCAGGGGGTCACCCATCCTAGTACTACTCTCGCCCAAGCACGCTTAACTGCGGAGTTCTGATGGGATCCGGTGCATTAGTGCTGGTATGATCGCAACCGAAAGAATACCATCTCCTTATTCCTTTATACCTTTCCACGCCTTGATCCCATGCGCACCTATGCCCTCATGCGTGGCCTACGTCACGCGCCTCGGGCCCGCCGTGCGCGCGCGCGCCTTCGTCAAAGCCTTCCTTTCACAAAGACACAGCGACTAGTAAATAAAATAAACCAAAAAACGAAAATAAACCAAAAAACGAAAAAAAGGGGGTTGCAACACGAGGACTTCCCAGGGGGTCACCCATCCTAGTACTACTCTCGCCCAAGCACGCTTAACTGCGGAGTTCTGATGGGATCCGGTGCATTAGTGCTGGTATGATCGCAACCGAAAGAATACCATCTCCTTATTCCTTTATACCTTTCCACGCCTTGATCCCAAGCGCACCTATGCCCTCATGCGTGGCCTACGTCACGCGCCTCGAGCCCGCCGTGCGCGCGCGCGCCTTCGTCAAAGCCTTCCTTCACAAAGACACAGCGACTAGTAAATAAAATAAACCAAAAAACGAAAATAAACCAAAAAACGAAAAAAAGGGGGTTGCAACACGAGGACTTCCCAGGGGGTCACCCATCCTAGTACTACTCTCGCCCAAGCACGCTTAACTGCGGAGTTCTGATGGGATCCGGTGCATTAGTGCTGGTATGATCGCAACCGAAAGAATACCATCTCCTTATTCCTTTATACCTTTCCACGCCTTGATCCCAAGCGCACCTATGCCCTCATGCGTGGCCTACGTCACGCGCCTCGGGCCCGCCGTGCGCGCGCGCGCCTTCGTCAAAGCCTTCCTTCACAAAGACACAGCGACTAGTAAATAAAATAAACCAAAAAACGAAAATAAACCAAAAAACGAAAAAAAGGGGGTTGCAACACGAGGACTTCCCAGGGGGTCACCCATCCTAGTACTACTCTCGCCCAAGCACGCTTAACTGCGGAGTTCTGATGGGATCCGGTGCATTAGTGCTGGTATGATCGCAACCGAAAGAATACCATCTCCTTATTCCTTTATACCTTTCCACGCCTTGATCCCAAGCGCACCTATGCCCTCATGCGTGGCCTACGTCACGCGCCTCGGGCCCGCCGTGCTCGCGCGCGCCTTCGTCAAAGCCTTCCTTTCACAAAGACACAGCGACTAGTAAATAAAATAAACCAAAAAACGAAAATAAACCAAAAAACGAAAAAAAGGGGGTTGCAACACGAGGACTTCCCAGGGGGTCACCCATCCTAGTACTACTCTCGCCCAAGCACGCTTAACTGCGGAGTTCTGATGGGATCCGGTGCATTAGTGCTGGTATGATCGCAACCGAAAGAATACCATCTCCTTATTCCTTTACACCTTTCCACGCCTTGATCCCATGCGCACCTATGCCCTCATGCGTGGCCTACGTCACGCGCCTCGGGCCCGCCGTGCGCGCGCGCGCCTTCGTCAAAGCCTTCCTTTCACAAAGACACAGCGACTAGTAAATAAAATAAACCAAAAAACGAAAATAAACCAAAAAACGAAAAAAAGGGGGGTTGCAACACGAGGACTTCCAAGGGGGTCACCCATCCTAGTACTACTCTCGCCCAAGCACGCTTAACTGCGGAGTTCTGATGGGATCCGGTGCATTAGTGCTGGTATGATCGCAACCGAAAGAATACCATCTCCTTATTCCTTTATACCTTTCCACGCCTTGATCCCATGCGCACCTATGCCCTCATGCGTGGCCTACGTCACGCGCCTCGGGCCCGCCGTGCGCGCGCGCGCCTTCGTCAAAGCCTTCCTTTCACAAAGACACAGCGACTAGTAAATAAAATAAACCAAAAAACGAAAATAAACCAAAAAACGAAAAAAAGGGGGGTTGCAACACGAGGACTTCCCAGGGGGTCACCCATCCTAGTACTACTCTCGCCCAAGCACGCTTAACTGCGGAGTTCTGATGGGATCCGGTGCATTAGTGCTGGTATGATCGCAACCGAAAGAATACCATCTCCTTATTCCTTTATACCTTTCCACGCCTTGATCCCATGCGCACCTATGCCCTCATGCGTGGCCTACGTCACGCGCCTCGGGCCCGCCGTGCGCGCGCGCGCCTTCGTCAAAGCCTTCCTTTCACAAAGACACAGCGACTAGTAAATAAAATAAACCAAAAAACGAAAATAAACCAAAAAACGAAAAAAAGGGGGTTGCAACACGAGGACTTCCCAGGGGGTCACCCATCCTAGTACTACTCTCGCCCAAGCACGCTTAACTGCGGAGTTCTGATGGGATCCGGTGCATTAGTGCTGGTATGATCGCAACCGAAAGAATACCATCTCCTTATTCCTTTATACCTTTCCACGCCTTGATCCCATGCGCACCTATGCCCTCATGCGTGGCCTACGTCACGCGCCTCGGGCCCGCCGTGCGCGCGCGCGCCTTCGTCAAAGCCTTCCTTTCACAAAGACACAGCGACTAGTAAATAAAATAAACCAAAAAACGAAAATAAACCAAAAAACGAAAAAAAGGGGGTTGCAACACGAGGACTTCCCAGGGGGTCACCCATCCTAGTACTACTCTCGCCCAAGCACGCTTAACTGCGGAGTTCTGATGGGATCCGGTGCATTAGTGCTGGTATAATCGCAACCGAAAGAATACCATCCCCTTATTCCTTTATACCTTTCCACGCCTTGATCCCATGCGCACCTATGCCCTCATGCGTGGCCTACGTCACGCGCCTCGGGCCCGCCGTGCGCGCGCGCGCCTTCGTCAAAGCCTTCCTTTCACAAAGACACAGCGACTAGTAAATAAAATAAACCAAAAAACGAAAATAAACCAAAAAACGAAAAAAAGGTGGTTGCAACACGAGGACTTCCCAGGGGGTCACCCATCCTAGTACTACTCTCGCCCAAGCACGCTTAACTGCGGAGTTCTGATGGGATCCGGTGCATTAGTGCTGGTATGATCGCAACCGAAAGAATACCATCTCCTTATTCCTTATACCTTTCCACGCCTTGATCCCATGCGCACCTATGCCCTCATGCGTGGCCTACGTCACGCGCCTCGGGCCCGCCGTGCGCGCGCGCGCCTTCGTCAAAGCCTTCCTTTCACAAAGACACAGCGACTAGTAAATAAAATAAACCAAAAAACGAAAATAAACCAAAAAACGAAAAAAAGGGGGTTGCAACACGAGGACTTCCCAGGGGGTCACCCATCCTAGTACTACTCTCGCCCAAGCACGCTTAACTGCGGAGTTCTGATGGGATCCGGTGCATTAGTGCTGGTATGATCGCAACCGAAAGAATACCATCTCCTTATTCCTTTATACCTTTCCACGCCTTGATCCCATGCGCACCTATGCCCTCATGCGTGGCCTACGTCACGCGCCTCGGGCCCGCCGTGCGCGCGCGCGCCTTCGTCAAAGCCTTCCTTTCACAAAGACACAGCGACTAGTAAATAAAATAAACCAAAAAACGAAAATAAACCAAAAAACGAAAAAAAGGGGGTTGCAACTCGAGGACTTCCCAGGGGGTCACCCATCCTAGTACTACTCTCGCCCAAGCACGCTTAACTGCGGAGTTCTGATGGGATCCGGTGCATTAGTGCTGGTATGATCGCAACCGAAAGAATACCATCTCCTTATTCCTTTATACCTTTCCACGCCTTGATCCCATGCGCACCTATGCCCTCATGCGTGGCCTACGTCACGCGCCTCGGGCCCGCCGTGCGCGCGCGCGCCTTCGTCAAAGCCTTCCTTTCACAAAGACACAGCGACTAGTAAATAAAATAAACCAAAAAACGAAAATAAACCAAAAAACGAAAAAAAGGGGGTTGCAACACGAGGACTTCCCAGGGGGTCACCCATCCTAGTACTACTCTCGCCCAAGCACGCTTAACTGCGGAGTTCTGATGGGATCCGGTGCATTAGTGCTGGTATGATCGCAACCGAAAGAATACCATCTCCTTATTCCTTTATACCTTTCCACGCCTTGATCCCATGCGCACCTATGCCCTCATGCGTGGCCTACGTCACGCGCCTCGGGCCCGCCGTGCGCGCGCGCGCCTTCGTCAAAGCCTTCCTTTCACAAAGACACAGCGACTAGTAAATAAAATAAACCAAAAAACGAAAATAAACCAAAAAACGAAAAAAAGGGGGTTGCAACACGAGGACTTCCCAGGGGGTCACCCATCCTAGTACTACTCTCGCCCAAGCACGCTTAACTGCGGAGTTCTGATGGGATCCGGTGCATTAGTGCTGGTATGATCGCAACCGAAAGAATACCATCTCCTTATTCCTTTATACCTTTCCACGCCTTGATCCCATGCGCACCTATGCCCTCATGCGTGGCCTACGTCACGCGCCTCGGGCCCGCCGTGCGCGCGCGCGCCTTCGTCAAAGCCTTCCTTTCACAAAGACACAGCGACTAGTAAATAAAATAAACCAAAAAACGAAAATAAACCAAAAAACGAAAAAAAGGGGGTTGCAACACGAGGACTTCCCAGGGGGTCACCCATCCTAGTACTACTCTCGCCCAAGCACGCTTAACTGCGGAGTTCTGATGGGATCCGGTGCATTAGTGCTGGTATGATCGCAACCGAAAGAATACCATCTCCTTATTCCTTTATACCTTTCCACGCCTTGATCCCATGCGCACCTATGCCCTCATGCGTGGCCTACGTCACGCGCCTCGGGCCCGCCGTGCGCGCAGCGCGCCTTCGTCAAAGCCTTCCTTTCACAAAGACACAGCGACTAGTAAATAAAATAAACCAAAAAACGAAAATAAACCAAAAAACGAAAAAAAGGGGGTTGCAACACGAGGACTTCCCAGGGGGTCACCCATCCTAGTACTACTCTCGCCCAAGCACGCTTAACTGCGGAGTTCTGATGGGATCCGGTGCATTAGTGCTGGTATGATCGCAACCGAAAGAATACCATCTCCTTATTCCTTTACACCTTTCCACGCCTTGATCCCATGCGCACCTATGCCCTCATGCGTGGCCTACGTCACGCGCCTCGGGCCCGCCGTGCGCGCGCGCGCCTTCGTCAAAGCCTTCCTTTCACAAAGACACAGCGACTAGTAAATAAAATAAACCAAAAAACGAAAATAAACCAAAAAACGAAAAAAAGGGGGTTGCAACACGAGGACTTCCCAGGGGGTCACCCATCCTAGTACTACTCTCGCCCAAGCACGCTTAACTGCGGAGTTCTGATGGGATCCGGTGCATTAGTGCTGGTATGATCGCAACCGAAAGAATACCATCTCCTTATTCCTTTATACCTTTCCACGCCTTGATCCCATGCGCACCTATGCCCTCATGCGTGGCCTACGTCACGCGCCTCGGGCCCGCCGTGCGCGCGCGCGCCTTCGTCAAAGCCTTCCTTTCACAAAGACACAGCGACTAGTAAATAAAATAAACCAAAAAACGAAAATAAACCAAAAAACGAAAAAAAGGGGGTTGCAACACGAGGACTTCCCAGGGGGTCACCCATCCTAGTACTACTCTCGCCCAAGCACGCTTAACTGCGGAGTTCTGATGGGATCCGGTGCATTAGTGCTGGTATGATCGCAACCGAAAGAATACCATCTCCTTATTCCTTTATACCTTTCCACGCCTTGATCCCATGCGCACCTATGCCCTCATGCGTGGCCTACGTCACGCGCCTCGGGCCCGCCGTGCGCGCGCGCGCCTTCGTCAAAGCCTTCCTTTCACAAAGACACAGCGACTAGTAAATAAAATAAACCAAAAAACGAAAATAAACCAAAAAACGAAAAAAAGGGGGGTTGCAACACGAGGACTTCCCAGGGGGTCACCCATCCTAGTACTACTCTCGCCCAAGCACGCTTAACTGCGGAGTTCTGATGGGATCCGGTGCATTAGTGCTGGTATGATCGCAACCGAAAGAATACCATCTCCTTATTCCTTTATACCTTTCCACGCCTTGATCCCATGCGCACCTATGCCCTCATGCGTGGCCTACGTCACGCGCCTCGGGCCCGCCGTGCGCGCGCGCGCCTTCGTCAAAGCCTTCCTTTCACAAAGACACAGCGACTAGTAAATAAAATAAACCAAAAAACGAAAATAAACCAAAAAACGAAAAAAGGGGGTTGCAACACGAGGACTTCCCAGGGGGTCACCCATCCTAGTACTACTCTCGCCCAAGCACGCTTAACTGCGGAGTTCTGATGGGATCCGGGTCATTAGTGCTGGTATGATCGCAACCGAAAGAATACCATCTCCTTATTCCTTTATACCTTTCCACGCCTTGATCCCATGCGCACCTATGCCCTCATGCGTGGCCTACGTCACGCGCCTCGGGCCCGCCGTGCGCGCGCGCGCGCCTTCGTCAAAGCCTTCCTTTCACAAAGACACAGCGACTAGTAAATAAAATAAACCAAAAAACGAAAATAAACCAAAAAACGAAAAAAAGGGGGTTGCAACACGAGGACTTCCCAAGGGGTCACCCATCCTAGTACTACTCTCGCCCAAGCACGCTTAACTGCGGAGTTCTGATGGGATCCGGTGCATTAGTGCTGGTATGATCGCAACCGAAAGAATACCATCTCCTTATTCCTTTATACCTTTCCACGCCTTGATCCCATGCGCACCTATGCCCTCATGCGTGGCCTACGTCACGCGCCTCGGGCCCGCCGTGCGCGCGCGCGCCTTCGTCAAAGCCTTCCTTTCACAAAGACACAGCGACTAGTAAATAAAATAAACCAAAAAACGAAAATAAACCAAAAAACGAAAAAAAGGGGGTTGCAACTCGAGGACTTCCCAGGGGGTCACCCATCCTAGTACTACTCTCGCCCAAGCACGCTTAACTGCGGAGTTCTGATGGGATCCGGTGCATTAGTGCTGGTATGATCGCAACCGAAAGAATACCATCTCCTTATTCCTTTATACCTTTCCACGCCTTGATCCCATGCGCACCTATGCCCTCATGCGTGGCCTACGTCACGCGCCTCGGGCCCGCCGTGCGCGCGCAGCGCCTTCGTCAAAGCCTTCCTTTCACAAAGACACAGCGACTAGTAAATAAAATAAACCAAAAAACGAAAATAAACCAAAAAACGAAAAAAAGGGGGTTGCAACACGAGGACTTCCCAGGGGGTCACCCATCCTAGTACTACTCTCGCCCAAGCACGCTTAACTGCGGAGTTCTGATGGGATCCGGTGCATTAGTGCTGGTATGATCGCAACCGAAAGAATACCATCTCCTTATTCCTTTATACCTTTCCACGCCTTGATCCCATGCGCACCTATGCCCTCATGCGTGGCCTACGTCACGCGCCTCGGGCCCGCCGTGCGCGCGCGCGCCTTCGTCAAAGCCTTCCTTTCACAAAGACACAGCGACTAGTAAATAAAATAAACCAAAAAACGAAAATAAACCAAAAAACGAAAAAAAGGGGGTTGCAACACGAGGACTTCCCAGGGGGTCACCCATCCTAGTACTACTCTCGCCCAAGCACGCTTAACTGCGGAGTTCTGATGGGATCCGGTGCATTAGTGCTGGTATGATCGCAACCGAAAGAATACCATCTCCTTATTCCTTTATACCTTTCCACGCCTTGATCCCATGCGCACCTATGCCCTCATGCGTGGCCTACGTCACGCGCCTCGGGCCCGCCGTGCGCGCGCGCGCCTTCGTCAAAGCCTTCCTTTCACAAAGACACAGCGACTAGTAAATAAAATAAACCAAAAAAACGAAAATAAACCAAAAAACGAAAAAAAGGGGGTTGCAACACGAGGACTTCCCAGGGGGTCACCCATCCTAGTACTACTCTCGCCCAAGCACGCTTAACTGCGGAGTTCTGATGGGATCCGGTGCATTAGTGCTGGTATGATCGCAACCGAAAGAATACCATCTCCTTATTCCTTTATACCTTTCCACGCCTTGATCCCATGCGCACCTATGCCCTCATGCGTGGCCTACGTCACGCGCCTCGGGCCCGCCGTGCGCGCTGCGCGCGCCTTCGTCAAAGCCTTCCTTTCACAAAGACACAGCGACTAGTAAATAAAATAAACCAAAAAACGAAAATAAACCAAAAAACGAAAAAAAGGGGGTTGCAACACGAGGACTTCCCAGGGGGTCACCCATCCTAGTACTACTCTCGCCCAAGCACGCTTAACTGCGGAGTTCTGATGGGATCCGGTGCATTAGTGCTGGTATGATCGCAACCGAAAGAATACCATCTCCTTATTCCTTTATACCTTTCCACGCCTTGATCCCATGCGCACCTATGCCCTCATGCGTGGCCTACGTCACGCGCCTCGGGCCCGCCGTGCGCGCGCGCGCCTTCGTCAAAGCCTTCCTTTCACAAAGACACAGCGACTAGTAAATAAAATAAACCAAAAAAACGAAAATAAACCAAAAAACGAAAAAAAGGGGGTTGCAACACGAGGACTTCCCAGGGGGTCACCCATCCTAGTACTACTCTCGCCCAAGCACGCTTAACTGCGGAGTTCTGATGGGATCCGGTGCATTAGTGCTGGTATGATCGCAACCGAAAGAATACCATCTCCTTATTCCTTTATACCTTTCCACGCCTTGATCCCATGCGCACCTATGCCCTCATGCGTGGCCTACGTCACGCGCCTCGGGCCCGCCGTGCGCGCGCGCGCCTTCGTCAAAGCCTTCCTTTCACAAAGACACAGCGACTAGTAAATAAAATAAACCAAAAAACGAAAATAAACCAAAAAACGAAAAAAAGGGGGTTGCAACACGAGGACTTCCCAGGGGGTCACCCATCCTAGTACTACTCTCGCCCAAGCACGCTTAACTGCGGAGTTCTGATGGGATCCGGTGCATTAGTGCTGGTATGATCGCAACCGAAAGAATACCATCCCCTTATTCCTTTATACCTTTCCACGCCTTGATCCCATGCGCACCTATGCCCTCATGCGTGGCCTACGTCACGCGCCTCGGGCCCGCCGTGCGCGCGCGCGCCTTCGTCAAAGCCTTCCTTTCACAAAGACACAGCGACTAGTAAATAAAATAAACCAAAAAACGAAAATAAACCAAAAAACGAAAAAAAGGTGGTTGCAACACGAGGACTTCCCAGGGGGTCACCCATCCTAGTACTACTCTCGCCCAAGCACGCTTAACTGCGGAGTTCTGATGGGATCCGGTGCATTAGTGCTGGTATGATCGCAACCGAAAGAATACCATCTCCTTATTCCTTTATACCTTTCCACGCCTTGATCCCATGCGCACCTATGCCCTCATGCGTGGCCTACGTCACGCGCCTCGGGCCCGCCGTGCGCGCGCGCGCCTTCGTCAAAGCCTTCCTTTCACAAAGACACAGCGACTAGTAAATAAAATAAACCAAAAAACGAAAATAAACCAAAAAACGAAAAA